>JAQLOM010000036.1:6867210-6877320 GCA_030068315.1 Chrysichthys thysi | reverse complement strand
TTTAGCACAGAAAACATGATTTTTTTCATGGCGAGCTGGCTGTCTATATATTCCTGAGAGTCTCAGCTTTCAGGGGAAATATAACATTACTATATTACTGTACAATGAAAGGGGCGGAGCCTAAGAAACAAAGGGGCGTCTCCCACCCCCACCCCCCGGTGCGCCATCGGGTTTTCCTGAAGCAAAAAGTGTGCCGTGGCTCAAAAAAGCTTGGGAAACACTGTGTTAATGTATTTCACTGCTGTATTTATTACTTATATGCACATGCATCAGTTATGAATTAAGTAAGAAGTAAAACCTGACCAGATATGCTGTTATGGAACATAATTACCCTGAACATTATTAACCACACGATATAACTCCCGAAGTGTTTCCTTTTTCCAGCAATTTGTCAATGAAAACTAAATCACTTTTATTGGCATAATTTTAATCGGGTCAAAACTAGCAAACCAATTTTTATACCATTCATCAAGTTAGTTCCTGTTATCTTTTATGATATAAGAGCTGTAAACAGTCTTTTCCTCTCCAGCCTCACATTTTTTTCCCTTTCTTGCTCTGACATTAGTAAGTAAAAGGCAGCTTGTTATGTGACGTCACGGAAAAACTGCAAAGAAACTAGAAAGTCCTCTTCGCTGAAGAGTCTTCCTGAGTTTTACAAAGTGCCGATACTGGAGACTCCTTCCATAAGTGCGAATGCTTAGTAAAGGACAGGGTTGTTTTTGTTTTGTTTGTTTTTTATCTGTTTATATTATTATTAGTTTTAGTTTATGTAGAGCATCATCTCTATCTACTATAGAACATCAGCTCTGTTGGTACTCCAGAAACAGTGATACATCCTGAGAAACCACATTAATATAGATTTGAATTACAGTCGGCTGTATGTTAAACCTTCTGGCCAGTCAAATTCAGGAGCAGTACTATGGTATAATATGCTGTATGTGACTTGGGGCAATCGAGGATTCTTCTCACAGCTTGTAAACGCTAAACAAACAGTTTTTGTTAGAGATGGAAGATTCCACTGAACCATTAGAATCTCACAGCCCTGGGTTACCTGCTCATCTCCGCTCTCCAGCAGATTTTGTCTCTTCAACAGCTGGTTCTGTTGAGGTCATCTGATCCTCCCCACATCTGGAGCTGCTGTTGTCTCTGCATGCTTTAAGAGGGAGGAATGGAGAACGGCAGACTGGAGTGGGGTGGACTGAGGGGATTAAGGAGGGGTGTGTGGGTGAATGGAGAGGGTTGTTTGAACCTTTGATGGAGCAATGTTGAAAGCACATCCATCAGGTTTTTCATTCTGAAGTACCAGCGTGTCGCTGTGAGCGTGACCATCACTCTTCCTGACAGTATCTCGTCTTCAGAGGAATAGACTTGAATTGAGCGTTATTTCATTGTGTTTTTCTGTTAAAGTTGCTGCTTCCCCCGCAAAGAGGAATATCCATGTCCTCATGAAGGCTGTTTTTAGGCCTGCTTTAGATAAGAGCTCATTAGTTAATACAGCCAGTTTGTCACATTTATGAGTTTACTCCTTTTGTTTGCTAAGGAAACAGCTCTAAACAGTTAATCACCAAAAACCAGCTCTACTTAGATTGTGCTTTATGTACTTGCAAAATCTGTGTGTATGCTGTGACTATAAAGGCGTTAATATGCGTTCTATACTGCCACTAAAAATGTTTAATTTAAATGTGATGAGACATTTGCTCCCACCCAGAGACAGAAACAAGAAGGTCATTTGGCAATAAAATAGTCAACTAAGTGTAAAAATACATGTGCTCTGTGAATACCCTCTAACATGTGTTGACTGTCTGATGTGTTGCCTGTGAATAGTTAATGCCAAAGCTACACTTAGTTGGTCCCTAGATCTCGTTTTGTGGTTTGACCTCTTGTTGTAGGGTCGCATACCTGAGTAATTTATTACTTAATGCGCCACCAAAATGACCAGCTTCTTTCATATTGCAAGTCTGAGGCCTGGCAGCTTGCCGAAAATTGTCTGCTAAACTAACCTTTGAGGTGGAAGTCTCCCGAGTGTTGCAGAAATATACTGCCGTCTTTCCTCAGAGACACCAAGTGAAGCATGAAATGGTTCCAGAAATGAGTTTAAGATTAAACCGCGATCACTCACTTGCAATTAAATGCTTTAACATATTGGACACAGCGTGAGCTGGGAACCTCGTTCATGCCAGGCTTGCCTTTATTTTGGCTTAAGCCACTGTACTAAATGTGCTTTCTTATGAACGTATAGGGACCTGAAAATCCTCCGACAGTACGAAGAGATTATGTCAAGACGCATTTGATCTATTTACCTACTTCAATCCCTTTCTCCTGGAAGAATCATGGCACTCGACATATTGTTCCTATTGAAAACAGCAAACGGGTGGACATAATTCATCTGACCTTGACATGAGGAAAATAGATCACGAGTGTCCAGGAGGATGACGGCCTGTGGAATAACGGCGTCCCAGGCCGAATATTGCACTTGTAGACACCAAATTGCTTAAGACTGTAGTAAGCCCAGTGTGAAACCGGTTGCATAATGACCACCACAAAGCAGAGAAAATGGATCATTATGAAGTTTGCCCTTAAACGTCCTCTCAAAACAAGCAGAACCCATTAATTGTGAATTTTGTGTAATATTTCGTTCTCTTTGTCCTTCAGTACCCTGCAGCCTTGATGAACCTTGGTGCTATCCTTCATCTGAACGGCAAACTTCAGGAGGCTGAAGCCAATTACCTGCGAGCCCTGCAGCTCAAACCGGACGATACCATTACCCAGTCCAACTTGCGCAAGCTGTGGAACATCATGGAGAAACAAGGCCTGAGGACAATGGCCCCCTGACTCAGACACACTATGTGGAGCTCAGTGCGACAGATACGGTCTCATGCGACGTGATCCACGTCTTGAGAAGTTCAGCAAGAGTTGTCATTAGAAAGACTGAGATGTTTCCCCTTGTAGGTTCAGGATCAAATATTGGTATGTTGGAGAACTTGCTTGAGAACTTTAACAGATGCAAGAACTTCTCTGGGATTTTCACCCTGCACAGGACTTGGCGTTCTCAACAGGAGCACTTGGGTTGAAGTGGGCTGTTGGTACATACTTGAAGTTTCTCAATATTTTGGCTATTAATTAGGTACATGACACCTGATTGCGTATGTAGGGCTGCGTTTGTCATGAAGAAGTGCAAAATTAGGGAAAAATGAATTTTGTAATTTGAAACAGCCAAGCATTTTAATATCACTGGGTTCCTTGATTCATATGATTAGATTATCTAGTCTTTAAGGAAGCTTTCTTGATGCCCATCACAGGAATCACGTAGACAACAAAGACATTCTGGCCATCTGCTGCACCTTTATAACAATGTTTTCCACTTATTTTATTTTATTTTTTTATTTTTTTTAACAATAGTCCACATTGCCAGTTCCTATATCTAAGCCAATTCCCCTTACTACAGGTACAAACCAGAAAGTGCAAAGCCTGGCACATGCTTCCTCCAAGACATGGTCTTTTCACATTACTGCTTTTGCATCGTCACATGGCAGCTGAACATGCATGAAATAAAGTGTTAACTGTTCTCATTTGTATATATTAGCTGACCGTACACAGTTGACTAGTGGTGCACTAAACTACCGAGAAGAGGCAGATAATGGACATCAATAACAGTCAATAATGGCCACCTCTCCATCGCAGGAATGAGGGCAGATTATTCTCTTGTGGATTCCCAGCTACTTGTGTGCGTCAGGATCTGTGATCTGCTAACAACAGAGCAAACAGCTCTCAGTCAACCTTTTTTTTTTGGTCATATGGAGAACAGTTCCAATGCAGATCAACCCAGTGTCATATTTCACACAATGTTCAGAAATTCATTTTTTAAAATTCATTTGCAAACCTATTTGGCAAATGACTGAGTGATAATGAGGAAAGTCTAGAGATGATTAATTGCCATATTGAAGCATAATTGGAAAAGTTCATATATGGAAATAAGCTCCTTAGTGGCATATTAATGTCATGGATGGTGATGATCTTTGCAGATGGATTCATTTGAAGTGATTTGCAAGAAAAGAAAAAAAAAAAGACGCGTGCCCTTGAAGTTAATAAGCTTCATGTAACTTGAAGGAGTTCTTTTCTTTTCTTTTCTTTTCTTTTCTTTTCTTTTCTTTTCTTTTCCTTTCTTTTCCTTTCCTTTCCTTTCCTTTCCTAAAAAGCTATCTTGTACTGTAGCACAGATGGTTTCTTTACCCGTTGTTCCTTTCTTTGCTAGCTAAGAAATTTAGCGTATAAATGACACACGGCTAAAAGACTCTCAGATCGCTTGACTCTGTGTGGTTTTGCCTCACAGGCTTTTATCATTTGTAAACATTGTACAGAAATGTATAGATACAGTAGATGGTGTAGTGATTTGGGTGTAATCTGGACAGGATTTATGAACAGAATGCTACACTTTGGCCTTATAGAAATTTGTTCAAATCATATTTTTTACTATTTCAACCCAAAGCTTTATCTACTTTATATGTGCTGAAGCCTACGGTCTGCCTTCTGCTGCCATACGATTAACACAACCTGAAAATCAGATTCCTCACTCATTTTAAATCATTCATTTGGATTGTGTTGTATTATTTATTTATTTGGGACCATTTCCAGTCTGTCATTTATTTTATCAACCCATCAACAAAAATTCTACACATTGGGCCTCATTTATCTTTTGGAACAGGCCAAACGAGACAAATTTACAAGCATTTCAGAAACGCTGATTTCCTTCAAACTCACAGACATAAGTTGTTCAACGCTAATCCATAAATTGCCATGGGTGTCAATGGCACTGCTGATTTACATTTAGTGACGTCATAAAAGGTAACGTTCCCAGTGAACGAGTGCCCTCGAGTGATGTGCACTAAGTATTCCAGTAATGCAGCTCAGACATTGCAGCACATCGGCTACAATAGCCACACCCTAACTATTCCTTCTTTTATATGGTGCCATTTCTTTGTTTTCCCCATATTAAATAGCTAGTATAATTTGGCTTCATGCTCACTTAGTGTGTGTAGTTGAATGCATTTCAAGTTGTCAGTGAAGCCTGACAGTAGAGGTTTACATTAATGAGTCTCCTTATAGGTACATTTGCACAAACGCTTGTTTTTTTTTTCCCCCCAGACTAATTGAATTTTCATGAATGCAAAAATTTCGTGTCTAAATGCCCTTGAGAATTTATCTGTATCCAATGTGATAAATGAGGCCCAGTCTTAAATACTGGAAATATATTTGAGTTTGTATGTAAATACAGTTTAAAGATGTTTAGGTGCGAGACTCGGAGCATCACCTGCAGTTCCATGCGTTACCAAGCTGGCACCAGGCCTCATCTTCCTCCAGCAGGACGATTACACAAATATCCCCTGATTAAAGACTTTTTTTTCACTCTGCTCTGCTAGAACAAAGCCCGTGTTGCCTCTCTGAGCCAAACTTTTAGCTTAAAGCTCTGCCAGTTGGAAAAGAATTTGTTGATGCAACATTGCTAAACAAGAAGCGCTTGAGCTACTACATGGCCGTGTTCTTCTGATTGCCTTTCACTTAGTTTCACAGCAGAACTGTAGCCGAACTTCAGAAGCGTGTCTGATGCAAAGCTTTGAGAGTCTCCTAACCAAATATAAAACCACATTGCACTCATCTTAACAATTCACAGCCATATGTTTGCAAGGGTTTGTTTATGTGTCACCTTGGTGTATTATTTTTGTGATTCTGTTTTCTATCACTCATACTGAATTTTAGTGTATAATGTAAATGTAATATATGCCAATGCGGAAAAGACACCTGAAATTCCACAAAGAACGTTGAGCCAGAAATCACTAAATCCTAACCTTCTCCTCTCTTTCTGTCTTTTTTTTTTGTCTTAGGTTTTAATCCAGGTGTTGATATTTGTACATATTGTGTGCGAATATGTTCTTTGTAATTAACTTTCATGTACTGTAGTCAACCCTACCACTAGCTCACGGTTCTCTTGTTTAGTTCAAATCATGAAGAATATTCAGATCATTTTGTTCACTATATTTGAAAGGCATATTGTCAGATGTTTAGCAGATTTTAATTCTTAATTTATTTCCATTGTGGTGTCTTGTAAAAAAAAAAAAAAAAGGTAAAAAAAAAAAAAAACAGCTGGCACTGTGTTGTATAACCATGTAACAAGGTCATCCATCAATTATTATCTTTTTTTGTTTGTTTTTCTTCCAGAGCCACTTTAAAAAAAAAAAATCAGGGTGAAAATAGCCATCCTGTTACCTGCCCTACTCTTAAATCAGTTTTTGGTTTTTTTGTTTTGGTTTTTTTTTGCTTTGTTTTGTTTTTTTTCAGCTGGGCATTCATCAAAAATCTTAATAACATAAGCATGTTTTGCAATCAGGCTTACTGGATTATAATAAATGAAAAATGCAAGCATTGTGCTGCTATCATTGTCCCTTTCCTTCTCTCTGTGGCTCACCTGACCACAGCCCGTTTCTCCTCCCATGAATCACGGCTCGTGATGGGTTTAAATGACTAAGACTCCGACCACGTAGTGCGTAGCTACGCTCACCTTTATGTGTGAAAGTAGTGCATCTTTTCCAATGTCCTTTCCTTCATTTTTATCATTTGTACAAAATGAAAACCATTGGACATGAGTCTTGGGTGTGTTTTGTCCTTCCTCAGGGATTTCAGTCTCGTTGGGGTCATTGCAGAAGAGTGCTTGTTGAGCACTGAGGTTTTACTAAATTTCAGAAGATTTTTTTTTTTTTGAACTGTGCTGTATTTGTATAAATTATCAATTTGTAGCTTTCCTTTCTTCCCTTTTTGTAATATAAAATAAAGTATGTGCCAGATATGACTTTTGCTTTTTGTCCCAAGCTGGATTTTTGTTTTTGGGGTTTTTTTTTTGTTTTGTTTTTTTCAAAAAAAATTTAAAAACCATTTGTCCACAAGGTTGTAAGGTTCAAGTCCAATTTGTGAAGGTCCATTTACATGAAATTCCTTGCTTACAAAAGTTTGCCTAACAATGAACAGTGATGAGTTTCCTTTTAATGCTTAAACTGCACTAAATTGTTTATGGATAAAAAGGACAAATTGACATTTTTGGATTTTGTTTCATAGTGGTGCTTCACCTTACCTTTTTTTTTGTGTGTGTCCCAATGACTCGGAACAGATGAGACATCTGTTTTAAATTTGATGCTGGCAGTATAAACATCTAATTCTTTGTGTAATCGTCTTCTTTGTCATTGACTTTGCTTTAACCAATGTCATCAGTTCACTAATCACACCAGAGAGGATAAATGAGAAACATAGACATAATATCTGTATCCTTGAAGCTACTTTCTGCACTAGTGAGATGCCTTAAGCTAAAAAATGTACATAAATGCGTGTGATTGGATAAACCACAACAGGATAAATCTGTGCAGAAGCTGCAATGGTTCATGCTTCAGAAACTCTTGTCACTACATTATAGGGTTTTTTAAAAACCTGTTCTGCTACACTACTAGGTTCAGTCCACTGAAATACTTTACTGGGTCTTGACCACGGTCCCCTAGGTGATGACCCCTGCCCTGGTATGTTCCCTTTGTGCTGACTGTTATTCAGCAGCTTGTTTTCATGCCAAGAAATCTGTCTGGGCTATAGCTGACAACACTGTTTGAATTTTAAATTTATTTTTTTAACAGCTATAAATAAGTTAAAACTTTGCCTACAAGGTTTCTATGGAAACTGGTCCACGTTGAAGCGTCTCATGTGCAGTGTGTTTCCCTGAAGTATTCACAAAGACTTAAGAAAATATTATTTTCACAAATTATACATTTATTCCACTTTACTCCCCTCAGGACTGCATGTTTCCACATAGTAACAGTAGCAGTCCTCATTACACGTAAAGTCCCTTTCTGCAAATTTATTAAATTGTGTCAAACTGCACTGCTGGATTTGGAAAATACGCTGCATCATTAAAATATTCCCAGATGTACGGGTGACTTTCAACATGTACATCTGGGTATGTGCTACGCCCCTCCTATATACATACACAAGCGCGTGCACACTATCCTGATGACCAGCAGAAGATCTGATCTTTGTAATGCTCCTTACATGATCTTTTTTTTAATTTATCTCATCCTGTGGAGATATGGTCCTTTTAAAATGATTTCGAGATGACGTTCTCCGAATGGAGCTGCATGAATGAATAATGTAATAATTAAAACAAAAGTTATTTAAGGTGCAAGAGATTTTGTTAAGGATTCGAATCTGGTTCTTTCTTTGTATTGTACAGGGCGGGTCACAAGAAGGTATATAGTACTACTTGAGCCATGTTTACTCTCTTAGGTGCTCAAAATGTCCTCCATCAACGTTGAAACGTTTCTGGAACCTGTACCCAACACTGTGACACACGGTAATGCATGAATCCTGGTTAACATTAACATCTATAAATGCTCTCTCAGTGCCTGAAAAATCCAAAGAAATAATAAATCAACAATAAAGAGGAAAATATTAAAAGCATGACCTGATCAGTACTGGGTAACTACTTCTAGTGCACCCTGGATATCTCTACATATTATATGCTATAACTTTATTTTTAGACAGAATGTGGCTAAGTCTCTTAAATGCATTTGATCATCCATGACTGACCTAAAATGAACATTTTTAATGAATAATTTACTTTCATTTTAGAATTTTGGTCACGAGGCTGTCTTTCAACGTAAGCTTGTCACTCAATATCACAATATTTTTCAACTTAAAGAAAAAACTTTTTTTTTTTTACTTATAACTTATTTCTCTCCCCCGGACCTTCAGAAAATTCCCTGTTCAACAAGGACGAGTGAAACTCGAGGCACAGTAAAAATGTATATTTTTAATACCCTACAGTGGGTGGGATGAAAAATAAACGTTCAAGCATGAGCTGTTGAACAGATACACACATTCATGTAAAATGCTAGGAGATTCTGAAGTCTTGTAATGATTCTGCTCCTAGCTAACGTGCCGTTACAGTGGGCTGGGATTGACAGAGATGCTGTTTTGAACTATTCTTAGTCAGTGTTGACTAATGATTACGTGGCGCTCCGTTTGTTCCTGAGAGTTATGCAATGAATGCTGAAATCCCATCCATGTCTTTTTTCACGATTCTGAAGCTCACATTATAAGTGATCTGATTTCCTGCTCCTCTGTCAATAAATGCACATTTTAATCTGAGTATTAGCCATTAGGTCATGGACTCTCTGTGTCCAGCACTCAAAGGAAATCAGGCACATCTGTCTCCCATTTCCATGACCCACTTCATTCCAATATTGGCTTTTTTGCATTCGGAGGACTCTGCACTGAAGCAGAGGAGCTTACGGTTTCCTTATGAGCCTCTTTTTCTTATTAAGTTGTAGGGCAAATCTGCCTGCTGTTATCAAGTGAATATTGCTAGGAATGCACAAAGGACCTATCGAGTCTTTGATCTGGCCAGCGAGGTCCAGCAGCTTTAGGCGATCGTGCAGGGGCTTTTGAGCAGAGCCGGGTGCGTGACTCGGGGAATCTCCCTCCTTTGGATCCAATAGCTGTTGGTTATTGCATGATAGAAGTAGTATTAGAAGAGGGATTGTGTTCCGAATGCTTGACTCCACAATGCAGCTTTGGAATCTTCATGCCACTGCTTCCTATTATATTGTTTTCTGTAACATGCAGAAATTGAATTTGTTTTTTGTTTTTTTGTTTTTGTTTTTTTGAAGCCTGAGGATGTGAATCAAACTAACGGACTGTGCCTGGCCATTTGTACATCTGAAGAGCAACAGAGTTTGACCTAAAGAGTTCTGCTGGTGACATGTTTACTTAATAAAAGTAAAGTTTGGCCAAGAATTAGTAAGATCATTATTTAAATGGAGATTGTTTAGTTGTAGGAACAAGATAATAAAGTCGGAGCCTTTACCTTGTAACATGAGATCATTGTAAACTGGATATCTGTTGGCCGCATATGAGAAACATGAAGGGATGAGATAATTAAGTCATGGCCATGACTTAGTAACACAAGGGAATGAGTACAGTGTATTTATATATATATATATACACAGTGGGATGTGAAAGTTTGGGCAACCTTGTTAATCTTCATGATTTTCCTGTATAAATCGTTGGTTGTTACGATAA
>JAQLOM010000036.1:6737893-6751656 GCA_030068315.1 Chrysichthys thysi | reverse complement strand
TATATATAATTTATTTATTTATTTATTTTTAATTATATTAGTTACACACTATATTTTATTATTATTATTATTATTATTATTATTATTATTATTGTCTGTGCTGTTGTTCTTATTGTCTTTTTAAATAATTGTAGTAGCTAAATAGATAATATCTATAAGTAGATAATATCTATCTATCTGTCTAGCTAGCTATCTAGCTGTCTGTCTGTTTGTCTATCTATCTACCTACCTGTTACATTAAACAGCTAATCCTGAGAGTAGGGGCTGTAATAGCGCTCTTGACAAAGTCTCTTCATGTTTCCTTATTTTATGTATGTTCTTTGTACCACTGTGTTTCTGTACCACCACCAAAATTCTTGATTTTGCAAAGGTTTTTAACAATCATCACCACACAAATTCTGCAAACTACTTCTGCTTTTTTCCCCATCCTTAGCTTTCTGATCATGGATAGGACATTACAGGATTTTTATCAGTTACTCACTAATCGTTTTCATTTAAAAAGCTGAAATGTAATCCATAGTAGAGTTCACACATTAATTCGGTCTCCTTTTTTTAATTGTCTTCTCATTTTTTTGCTCATATACGTCATTCCTGCTGTGTGTTAGTCTGTCCTAGCGTGCATGTGTGTGTCACTAACCCTGACTGTCCCTCCTGTATATCTGTCTAATTTATCAGTCTCTTGTAGATTGTCAGCAGCCTCCTGCATCAGTACCGTCACTCTCCCGACAAGTGAGGAGTGGGAGAGTGTTCACGGCTCGCAGGTAACCTGCCCTACGGAGGAACTCCGTCCCTCTGTCTAGTTACCGAGCAGAGCAGGCGTCGTAGATGCTTTGTATCATATGGGCTCAAGAATATTTTTATCACGCTATTCAACATAGTCATAACCAAGCATGCTTATACTGTACACATTTCCTTCAGTGCTTCATGCCTAAGTTTAGAGCCCTCACGTTTATATTTGTTTTGGCATGGGGTCAGGTTGAACAGATTATAAAATATTATAGCCTGACTATCCCTCTGAACACTATAGATCTCTTAGTTAATATACAACAGGTTCAGAGTGATAGCACAGCTTTATCGTCATGCGCATGTAAACCACCCTTCGTTTAGCATCATGTATTAAAGTTACTAATTCTTCAAAGCTGCTTGCCGTTGTCTTGGTGTCATTTGTCAGTGTAATTAGATACCCGTATATACTGTATGTCTTTTCCATGTCCTAGATATCTAACATGTTTTGTCTGCAGGAATTTTTTTTAACAATTTATATAATAGGTAGGTAATGGTAAGGACATACCGTTTAATAATATTCAAGAGTAATGTTCTTTTTTTCTTCCTTTTCTTGCCTCATGGCTGTAGTACTAATATTGTGATAACGCTTCAAGAAGATGAGCTGCAAGACGTCACCTCCAGACCTCCCTGCGACCCTTTTAAATGTCTGGCACATCGCTCCAATATTGCTGGTCCTTAGCCCCTCCCATCTCGTCATTTCTTACGGCCCTTCTTACTTCCAGAGGAACTAACCAGGGGACATGCTTTTTAAACATCCAGTCAGGTGCTCCTCTTTCTGTGTGACCTTAAATGGACTCACCCTGTTTTGACCCACGTTGGTGAGCCGAGACTATGGTGCACTACTTTACTCTCATTGGATACAAATTAACACAACTTCCAGTGGAATGAGAGAGAAAGTGTGAATACTAATGCCTGGAATGGACTGTTTTTCCATTTATTTATCTATTTATTTATCTTCCTTAAGTTCTGTTTCTATTTATTTGCCATCTCGTGTGACTGGAATTCATTTTCCCTTGAAAGTGAAAGGTGCAGCTTTGCTGTGGGTTTTTAGAATATCAACAGCTGAGTAATTGAAATATTGGTTTTTATTCAAAATATTTAAAAAAAAAATACGTTTAGAACTTCAAAGTGGTTTGGTGAATTATATTTATGTTGAGGAATAATTTCAGTGTCTAAAATTTGGGATTAATGGCCATGGGATAAAAGAGTGGATAGAAAATTCTGAGTTAACAAAATTGTTGTTGATTTTTTTTTTTTTTTTTTTTTTTTTAAAGTTAAACTAAGAAAGTGTTATTTGGCAAGATTTGCTTGAGATATAGACCAGAACAAGTTGAATCAAGTAATAACTGTCTGGAATTTTCCAGCAAGTGGTTGAGAGACATTTGGTTTTGGCCTGTGTGAAACCCTTCTAGGTTTCCATTATGTGAGTGAAAATATTGTTATGATGCTATGCATAGGGTGTATTTTATTAATTGATATTCATTTTTTGCGATGCATTTTCATAAAGATTATATTTTATACTTGATTTCTCTGGGTTTTTTTTAAACAGTTGATGTGAGCAAGGTAGGGGCTTGAGGTTGTTTGAATGTAGAAGTTAAAGGGGTCGGCTCAGGCTTCCCAGAATCCGGTGCATTGTTATAGTTTTGAAATCACGTGACCACTACCTGATACCACTCTGTGTCGGAAAATCTCCAAAAATTCACTGTTTATGACCCCTTTGACACGTATCTAAAACGTTTTCTTCATCTATTTGTTATATGTAGAAGGTTTAAACAAAAAATGCCTTTTTTTTCCTTTGTGGCCACCCACAAGATGGCCGAGGCTGGTTTGGGTCCATTATATACAGAATGACCATACGGAAATGGAATCTATCTATCTATCTATTTATTTATTTATTTTATTGCTTGATTTTGGATTACAGTGTTCCCCGAGGGAAAATCAGGCTCTACAGTTTACCCATCAAGCAGTGAAGCGCACACAAGTGAAGTGAGCACACATACCCAGAGAAATAATTTAAAATATAGACAAGTCATCATGTTACAGTTTAAGATCTATGGTCTGTGATGGAACTGGATTGCTGCAGATTGTTTTTGGTACCGATGGCATCTAAAATGGTTGCTCACTACTTGGTGCAGAGGATTCTGGGAAGGGTGAGCTAGCCCAGAGTTTGTTCTGATCCTGCTGTGCTGAGATTTCCAAAATTGTGAAACCCCGAACCTGTACACAGCAATTGAAAACTTTTGCTTCATATTTTCACTCCTTTCTTTCTCCCATTTGTGACTTAAGCACAAACACATTAATAATCTCAATGATAATTATTTGGTCTTACTATTCTGTCAAATATACCAGCAGGACAATTTCAGATGCTAATAAAGCTATAAAAAATAAAGTTGTTAAACTACTGAATAGAATCTGCACTCCTTCAGTATGTAAATATCTTTTGAGAAAATGGAACAAAGATGAGTTTCTCTAATAACACTCACAAAAAGGTCATCTGATGAATGGTCTTATTGAGATGCCTGTTTCAGTCTTCCTGGTACTTCTGGTACCATATCTCTTAGTCTACATGGAAGAGCTTTTGATTGTTCTGTATGAAATGATTGTGTTCATTCTGAAATATTGTGGTTGCCTGATGTGCACAATGGTCTAAAAAGGAAATGATGTGATATACACTGAACTGGACAATCACCCTCCTTGTTTCTGGTGAAAGCCTAGTTGTGACAGCAGGACATAATGATACAGTGCTTTTTGTGTATATGTATTCACACTTGTTAATAATGTCATGATTTATGTATTTGTTCCTGAAATAAAATCTGATCTCACAATACTTTGAGTCAAAGGCTAAAAAACGAGGTGTGATGGTGAATGGGCCCCCCTGGAGGCACAACATAGACTGCATTTTGTTGAAAAGTAGAAGATTGAAGACTGATTGTTTTAAAGAATAGAATGATAAAACAAGAACAGCAATATGTCACCTCCAGAATAATGTTGCACAAAGATAATTCATCTTTAGTAACCTCTTTAACCTGTTCATGGTTCTGTTTATCACAGGACACTATGCACACATTTACTCACACACAATCTTCTGCCACCTAATCCTGTTCATGGTCATGGGGGGGGCTGCAATAACAAGAAAAATCAAGCGCCACACAGAAAGGCACCCAGTTCGACCCCGGGAATCGAATCCAGGACCTTCTGGTGTGAGGTGACAGTGCTAACCACCACACCACTGTGCCACCCAGTCTCATTCATGTAGGGGGCAATTTGAGTAGATAATCAACCTACTGGCATGTTTTTGGAACGTGGAAGAAAACCAGAGCACATAATTTGCAAATAGAAATTATCCGTCTCAGAAACAGTGCACTATAATACAAACAATCAGTACAATTCACTTGTCATTCACTAAAGGTCCACCTTGTAGGTTTCTGAATGACCCTTTTTTACCCGTCGTTTTCCAAGTGTGTATTAGATCTTACAGTGGCCGTCAGGTGCCTTTAATGTAGTTTCAAGTACTTATATTCACACTCCCTTGCTTTTTCTGTGCTGAATAATAAGTACAAGCCTCCATTTTTCAAAATTTGGGTTCTCAAACTTGTTAGCCAGCACCAGCAAAGACTGATTCCTCTTCTTTCTTCTTCCTTTCTTCTTCTTTTTTGTTCATCTGGTGCTTCTTTCTGGATTCATGTTGCCACTTATAAAAACACAAAACGTGAAAAGCGCTCTATACAGGTTTGTCCGTTCTGGGTTACTGTAGCGGTGCATCATGGCAGCTCCATGGAAGTGGACCCGCATCCCATGTATGTACATAGAAATAAAGAGCTCGTTCTAATCTTATGCAAACACAATGATTCATGTTTACAGCTAATTATTCACTAATATGAACACATATTTAATGAATACCATTTTCCAATTCTGCTATTGGGTCCCCTAAATCCTTTAAATAAGCAATTGTGCTATATGTCTAAACATGCTAAACCTAATTCTGTGACAACTGCTGATGTTGTACCTTAGATTATATACTTCAATTCAATTCAATTTTATTTGTATAGCGCTTTTAACAACAGACACTGTTGTAAAGCAGCTTTACAATATATAATGTCCAATTAAAGGCTTATTAACCAATAAACATCCATAAGTGCATATATATATATATATCTCCCTATATTACTCAATATTACATATGAATACAACATGACTTTTTAGGGGCTCATTTAAAAAACATGTGTTAATATATTAGATTCCACAACATATGTTTGTGTACAGGCTAGAGATAACATGTGGATGCCTAAAATAATAATAATAATAATAATAATAATAATAATTATTATTATTATTATTATTATTATTATTATTATTATATATTCTAGCTTACTTATTACCTGATGAAACTATTCAGTAAGTGTTTAGGCTCTTCTAATTCCCTTACTGTTGTGTAATTTTCTTACAAATGACTGTCTATGAGGCATGGTGGTGTGGTGGTTAGCACTGTCACTTCACAGCAAGAAGGTCCTGGGTTTGATCCCTGGGCGCCTGTGTCTGTGTTCTGTTCCATGTTCTCCCCGTGTCCATGTGGGTTTCCTCCGGGTACTCCGGTTTCCTCCCACAGTCCAAAGACATGCACAGAGGGGATTAGGCTAATTGGCTACTCTAAATTGCCCGTGGGTGTGAATGGGAGTGTGAATGGTTGTCTGTCTCTGTGTGTTGACCCTGGAGTGGATTGGTGACCTGCCCAGGGTCTCCTGCCCGAAGTCAGCTGGGATCGGCTCTGGTTTCCCCCTAAACAGGATTAAGCGGCAGAAGATGCGTGAGTGAGTAAGTGAGTAAATAAGTGAGGGAGTGAGGCATAACTAGTAGCTGGTAAAGATGACAGATAGTGAGCCAGCTTGAACAGCTCAGCCTGTGCTTTGATAACAGGTTTTTTTTGTTCAGAAAAAATGAACACTGATTCATTAAACACTGGACTAGAAAGGAAATATGCCTCTGTAACGTATTAAATTTTCTTGTAATAAGAATTGAACTAGACTGCTGTGCACTTCCTGTAATGAGCTACTGGTTGGACAATGCTGTCTTTCACCCAGGCCTCGGTCTGTGGTGTCACAGGCTTTAGCACTGAGCGCATTGTGGAGGTTTTATCATTTGGACTTTCTTGAAGAAAACAAAGAGACATTTTCCCACAGCACTTTGTACTACTGCCTCCATCAGTGCACCAACAAACCCCAAGATGAGCTTTCAGTGTTGTGTGACAGACAGTAACCTGAAGGCAGTCCCAGCCCTCAGTGAGGACACCTCCTGTCCACGGACACACAAAACACTACACATGGACTCATTACTACAGGGTGAAGCAGCCCTATGTATAATATAGGACATATTTCTGCCTACGTTTGTCTCCTGGATTCTTTGCCCTTTTAAAGTCAGACAAACACTAACAGAAAACAGTACCAGGTACTTTAATCAGATAAGACGAGTTGATAGCGTTGTGCTTTGTCAAGTTTTCAGAAGGAACCCATTTTCTATTGGCCAGTCTTAGCGAGAGAGAAGACACCCTGACCAATCGGTGCGCTAGGAACCGCGCGGTGGGCGGGGCTTATAGCGGTTAAGGTGATCTCCGCGGTAACCGGATGAACTGTTTAGTGAAGGTGTAGTTTGGACACTGTAGCAGAACCGCGACTGGGGGAATAAAGTCACCGAGGAGGATTAGGACACTGCAGGTCGGCTTTATGTCCGCTTTCGACAACCGATCACTGGTTTTTTTCTAGCAGGAATAAAGCGTTTCAATGTTGGAGAGGTGCTGCTTCAGGAAGCCATGGGAGAATTCAGGAGAACCGCCTTCAGAAGGAAACCCAGGAGTGGAGGATCAGATGACCAGCCAGAAGAAGAGACAGGTGAGTTCAGGTGGACTTCTAAAGTCCATGTGGGACACTGTGAGCACTAGGAGGATTTCACACCCTGCTGCTGACCTAGGGAGGGTTAGACACTCTGATCACCTGGCTTCTGAGTGTTTCCAGTGTACACATAGACACCAGGTTGGTGCTGGGATCTCACACTCCACCTGGGCACACCTGTGATCACGTGTCTGCTTCTGGAGGCATGGAATATCCTTGGGGATTATTTTTCTCAGCTCCTGAACCATACAGGGGAATTTGCTTGTTTTGTACAATCAGCTTTGCAGGCAAGTCCATACTGGTCATGGGTTACTCTTCTGCACACTCCTGCTCTCCTGCTCTCCTGCTCCTGCGAAGGGATCAGATTGCAGTTGCACTGCGACGCTTTGCATTTTGTTATTGAAGACACACGGGAGAACCCTTGGTGTGACTTGGTGGCTCATTTGGGATTGTTTTAATGAGCCAAATTAAAATGTGTTGGATGCTGTGATTCATCTGGACCATGAATCCGTGAAGAGCCTGATATTAGTACACATGAGAACTTTTACTGATGTCTGATCCATAAGTGGAGCTCTTGAAGCATAGCTAGGGGAGCTGAGATTGGTTTACATAACGTGTTGGGAATTACAGTCCACGATTAGAGGTTTTATTATATGTGTGATGTTAACCTGTTTTTGTATTTTTTTGTTTTTTTTTAGATTACTGACCTGTTTGTGTTGACGTGAAATGAACAATTTGAATTAACACTTAAATTTTACAGCTGATTCAAAAACATGTATGCTCATATTCTAGCTAAATAATACATCTTTTTAATTCAGATTTGTCCTGCATGTGAAAATTAAAACAACCAAACAGCCTTATGGCTATAATAAATAGCCAAAACTTTACGGCACACATTTACATAATGGGATTAATATTATTGAAATTGTTCAATAATAAGTCTTTATAATTCATCAATCCGTGTTTTTTTTTTTTTTTTTTTTTTTTTTTTTAAACAGTTAACATGGTCCAATGGCTGCAAAGTTTCTGAGTTAGCGTACTTCAAAATATATGGCAACCTATGCTATCCGTTTTGCAAATCTTAACATCACATCCTATAATAACAAGGTTTACATTGTACAGCCTCGTTTACGCTCTTCCTCTCCTTCTTGTACACCTAAGATTGACCGAGATTATTTGTCACTCAAACCAGTACAGTGCTGACACGGACTGAAAACTGAAAGTTATCTCCAAAACCTGCCCTTCTGCGTAGGAATTGAGGGACAAGTAAGTGCTTGTCAGAATAATAGTTATCATTGACAATACAAGACGAACGCTAGTTCACTCTTAGAGCACTTTACCTTCAGCTACACATTTTAGTTTATTATATCAGCCATTTAGGCTTCTTTCTTGACAGATGAAGACATGGATATGGACCTCATGCTATGTCAGCACTTAGCATAGTAACTTGGTAATAACTTAGCTTATGGTCTTGACATGCCAGCAATGGGTTTGTTTACAAAATGACATGGTGCTTAGTTGCTGTATATTGGCGTAGGTTGGTGTTGGTGATGAGTGTCTGGGTGTTGATTTAGTCATTTCACTATTTCAACATG
This sequence comes from Chrysichthys thysi, assembly GCA_030068315.1. Lineage (NCBI taxonomy): Eukaryota > Metazoa > Chordata > Actinopteri > Siluriformes > Claroteidae > Chrysichthys > Chrysichthys thysi. Next base: position 6,743,393 of record JAQLOM010000036.1, on the reverse strand, counting down.
GAATGAAGTTTAAACGTTTTTTAAGCTTAAGCTTTTAACTGAAAAACAGGAATGAATATGAATTATGTGCATTTTGATAAGTATCCATGCAAATCGCTGGCACAGAGGTGCAGCGTCGCCGCCCCATAGCTCCAGGGTCCCGGTAACTTGGGTTACTATCCTCGCTGAGTATTTCACATAACTCCCCATATCTGTGTGGGTTTCCTCCAGGCTCCTACAACCATCCCAAAACCTTCTGATTGTTGGATTGGCACATCTAAATTGGCTCTAGGTAGGAATGATGTCCTGTTTCCCTCCAATGGACAGGTGTCGTATCCAAGGTGTAGTCCTGCCTCATGCCCAGTGCTCCTGGCATAGGCTCCGGATCCCGAACCAGGACAAGGTGATTACTGAAGATTCATAAATCAATAATTATGCAAGCGAGTTGTGAGCATCTGTTTCATAATGAAGAATGAGATGAGGAATTGGTACTTTTCAATTTCTCTGCGCTTGCTGGTTTCAGTGAGAGCTTTCTTTTAGCTTCAGACACCATGATGTGTTTAGGATAAATTTTTGACCATAAAACAGCCTCTTCTATGTAAATAGAACGGTCCTTTAGCCATGAAGGTACAAGAAGTGTATATCTGAAAGGTGTGAATCTTTAGCATGGACATTTTTGGTAAATTGTTGTTGTTGTTCGAATATTGTATTGTCGCATGTGTAGTGGCTGTAACTTGAAACATGACTGAATGCCAATCCAGAGATGTTTTGTATGTGATCATGACTTTCTCGACAAAAAAACGCAGCTGAGTTTAGGAGAAGTCATTCAGTGTTGAACAGGATGCTTCTAAGCCTCAGACAATGGACTCAATTGTGTTACTCGGCTCAAGAAGCAACGAGGATTTCTGGGATTGTTGGCTCGCATGAATTAGGACTTGTTAATATTATCTCTTTGGCTGTACTGGCCGGGGCACTGACGCTTGTCCTCTGGGGACAAGTATGCTGTTTGTAATGGACTTTGCGAAAAGATCAGCAAGTAGCTTTGGACGAATTCTAGATTTGTAAGATCCGAATGAAAACCCAAGGTAAGGGAGCAGTGGTGGAACTAGCCATGGTGTTATTTAACAGTTATAGTTCGAGTGGAAAAAGACTAAAGGCATACCTGAATCCGGTTTAACTACAGCAGTGCTTGTGTCTGGTTCATTTTTATTACTGTTCCCATGAAAACCTCTTTTTCAGGATCAGTAATAGACACTGGCGTTATCTAGATCTAAATGACTTTGTATGGTCAAGAGCAATTTGCTAAATATGCTGCTCAGCAAAAGTATTTCCGCTCAGATGTGAGTGTGGGAGGTAGTACGGTCTTGTGGGCACATGTCCTAGCTTGTGGTAAATATGTAATCAGAGAAGGTGTGAGGACCTAACGCAGGAGGAAATCTCAGGATAATACACCGAGGAAATCCAGTGCTTTTCTTACTTCCGTCTGTCTTTGCTGTGAAGAAATGTAATTATTTTGAAGAGGTTCGCTCAGGATAGCTAGATTTCATGGAAATGCTTTGGTTTTGATTTGGATCTTTTAATGATGCCTTAATCCAGAAGATGGCGCTAAAAGTCGTGTCATTGTTTTGCATTTCTGGTTCACTGAGGAAAATTTCCTTTCTGCATGAAGACAGTCGATGCTTTGTGTTCCAGGCAAACATGATCGCTTCCTCAGCTCAGCAGCTGTCACGCTCATTCTCTGTCTGTTATATGAACCTCTCATGGCCCAGTTCACGTACTTAACTGAGGAAGGTTGAGTTAGAATAACAGACTGAAGAAAACCTAATAAACGTCATGAGACATGCGATTTAATAAGATTATTACTTGGCTCATGTTGTTGTTGTTGTTGTAGACACTTGCATGTCCTTGGCTTGGTCCTTGTATTCTGATCTGAGTTCTGACCAAAATTGGGGTTTCTCTTAGTTATCTATAACCTACTTTGACGCCTTGACTAGCTGACATTTCCAGCATCAGGCTTGAACATCTGGGCACTACAAACAGGCCCAGTAGTGTGATGTAATGGAAGAATAGCGACGTGGCTCCTGGGACGCCCAACGACGCCATGATGTCAGAATTTTTTCTGTTTTCTCTCCTGGTTTGACAACTCTCTATGAAATGTTCCTTGACGTTCCTTCTGTAACCATGATTGACAGTTTCTTCACCCTCCTCCCAATTACATGCAAGTACGTGAACGATGACCAGTCGGGGTCAAACTTGTCTTCGTCCTGAGATTAGCAACAGTACATGATTGCCTGACATGCTGACGGTTGTGAAAGACAAAAATATTGTGAAGTCTGATCCCAGCATAAAACTTTGGTGACGCTGTGTGATTTCCTCACACAGTGCATGTTGGAGTTTGATCTAGCTGTCTGATAGTTCCAGGTTTAACACAGAGCACTGCTATCGTATGTTACAGGACAAGACCCACAGACGAAATCCATAAATGTGTGACGGCACTGTTAAAATCTTACTAATCTTAACTGCAATGTTTAACTTGCATAGATTATTATTGCATGTAATATTCAACTAATGCAACCTTGTTCTAAGCAGGCCACTTTTTTAGGACATTTTTAGCCATTTCACTTTCAGTTTGATTCCACACGTTCTCTTTGCCCGTCTGTATCTACAGACAAAATGATTAAATGATTTAAGAAAATGATTACATAATTCAGTTTAGATTTCCACTGGGCAACCAAAACGTGAACCATGTAATGTCTGTAAGATGTTTATCCGTGTTGCACCGCTGCTTACGGTGGGATTTTCTTTTGGGAAAGCCCATGGCAAGAGCCCTCAGCGATGATGCACATCCTTTCTGAGCAGCATGCCATTCTTCTGACTTCCAGTATTGTACTTATTCCTCTGAGGAAACTCCTGTTAGATATTGAGTGATTCCTGGGTGAGTGCCTGGGCATGACATAATGAGAAAGAAGGGAGGAGAGAAGTACGCACAATAAAGCAGGAGGTGCTGAATGATAACTGATGGAAGAAATGGGAAGAGATGTGTGACCATAATGTGGATGGTGGATACACTCAGGGATAGAAATGTGGAGGATGGATAGGAAAGAGTGTAATTAGAATAACTGAAAAGGGCCATCCGTTTAAAAATATATTATGTTTTATAATTTATATTTATGAGGCAGACTGTGGGAAAGTCACTCGGGCCGAATCCTGGGGGATGGGTTCTGAATTGCTCCAAATTAAGCTTTCTGCTTATAACATACTGTACTTTGACCTTGAAAGAATGTTGAATATATTTCACCCAGTCCAGAAATGTGTTTCAGTTTTTTTTTTATGGGTGGATGGGTGTATAGATGGATAGTTGAAGATTTGTTGCTACAGTCTGTACAGAGCTTCCTATATACATACAAAACACATTTATAAAAGACTACATTAGTTAAGGAGTTTATCAAATGCTGAGCTGAAAATGGTCTGTCTTGAACATGTCTAAAAACTCGCTAGCCGAGTATTATACGACAAACACGACGAGTCAATTATTCATATTTTAGTGAACTGAACATGAGCCTAGTCAGTACTGATTGTAATAAGATACCAGCTGTCAAATTGTCCCCTGTGCTCCTATATTTGATCCTTTTTCACTTTTAGGGATAACCTAACTTTAAAATGCTGTAGCTTGGCTTCGGGTTGAGATACATGTGCGAGAAAATAAACAATATTTCAGTTCAGCGAAGTCTATAGTTTACAGAACTTTTCAGAACGAAAACAACGTGTCATGGGGTATCACCATGTTCGCCAGGTCACCAAAGATTTATGCTCATGTCATTTTTCACCATACTTACCATACTCTCCAATACTTCTGGGTGTTTTCTCATTCCCAGCTCCCACCCACTCGTCTTCCTGATTATAATCTTTCAGAAGGCCTGACTGTTCACCCTTCCTGTCCAAAGTGCCCTCAGCCTGGGAGTGGTAACATGCAAAAGAACGTCGTCTAATATATAATCCATCTGTGTACTTTCAACAATTTTATTAGCACGTCTAAGCTCAGTAACACCGGAGGAAGCTGCTTATAGTGCGGCTGAGTTCTTCCTCTGGCTCTTCCTCTGGAGGGTTCTGGCTGAGTTTTGAGCTGTTTTCCAAACACTGCAATCAGCTGGGGTTTCCTGGCTTTTCTTTAAGTTACGTTTCTCATGGTTTATGGTAGAAGCTCGAACACCATGGCAAACTGTGTCACTCCTAGACAGTTCACATATTAGCCAAGATACTTTTCCACAAGCCCGTTTAGCCAGAAACATATCTCAATGGTAGAGTAGCACTTTTCCCAGTGTTCAGGATGGCCTCGTTTGTCTTGGATGCTTCTAGGAAAGAAAAACAGTGTGAGCCTTTTGGTGAATGAGGGAAGAATCAGATTGGGAGCAGACGAAATCCAGCATCACTTCCTGAGACAAAGAGGAAATGTCACTGTACCAAAAGTCCTTGGCAGGATGGCTTGGATTTCATGTTGGCGTCTTGTCTTTTCTTCATTTCTTTGTGAGCCTGCGGATCACTGGGGATTATTTTTCCTGTCACTTTAAAGGTAAACGTGCAAGTGAGACGGGAAAGTGCTGAGGAAGTGGAGCTATGCTGGATATTTTTGGTCCCTATTCATCGACAGGAAGACAAGCTGCAGGACTGCCCTTTCAGCTACTTTCTCCCCCAATGTTGTCCTTTTCTCTGGCTCCCAGCTTTGTGGTTTTCTGTCTTTTCACTGATGGGCCTGCCGATGGCCAGTGAAGGACTGGCTGAGTTCTAGTCTCAAGATGTCTCGTCTGCGCCGGACTGCCTCTGGTAGGTGATGATGGCACCATGACTATGATAGTGGCTTTTACTGTGAACTTCAGGAGGAGCAGAACTTCGATGAACACTCGCATATTGGAATATTGACGCGACGAGGCAGGCATCCAAACAAAATCCGCCACTTTTCCCATCGTTATAGCGACCTAGAAATAGACACATAATGGGCAGTGGATTGAGAAAAATGAGACGTCGTCAGAAGTATTGGTTTTGTCGAACTAAAGGTAAAGAGCTATTTCTGTCACTGCTGTTCAATTGTGATGACTCGGGTCACAGTTTGAGTGATTGAGTACACTCTAATTCTAGATTGTGAAACTCCGATGGCCATTTACGAACCAACCAACTTCACGTGGACGACAGTCAAATCTAAATCTCTGTCTGGTTAGCTGTAGTTGCTTTATTCTTCTTGGATTTAGGTGTAAAAATGAGTTTTTATTCTAACTGAGCCTGAGGCAGTGTTTAACCAGAGACTTGCTTTGGAATTAAATAAATTAGTTTGTCAGATAATTAATTAACGGATATGGTGTTTGTGTTGTGTGTATACTGTGTAATGCGGAAGGACAAGAAGGAGCCAATTTTTTTATTTTTATATATATATATATATATATATATATATATTCGTCTTCTTCTTCCGCTTAATCCTGTTCAGGGTCGCGGGGGGAAGCTGGCGCCAATCCCAGCTGACATCGGGTGA
>JAQLOM010000036.1:6712059-6728028 GCA_030068315.1 Chrysichthys thysi | reverse complement strand
TGTGTGTGTGTGTGTGTGTGTGTGTGTGTGTGTGTGTGTGTGTGTGTGTGTGTGTGTGTGTGTGTGTGTGATCTTGGCACGTGCTCTGAAGTAGGGCAGCAGGCTATCTCTCGGGACACGGAGCGGCTATACCTCTGCAACCCATCCTCTCTTTTCCTTTGCCTGTTCCTCCCATCCTCCTCTTCCCTTTTTTTTACCTCCCCTGACCTGCATGCTCTCACATCCTCCGCTAACACTGAAACTCGCATGCGCAGTTGTGAGCACACACACGCACACGCACACACAGTGTACTGCCCTACATGATAGAGGAAGTTTGTGCAGCTAGAGTGGAGTATTTTTATCACAGACACTCACATTTTCACACATGCTCCCTCTCGCTCGCTTTCACCCTGGCTCTTGAATTCTTAAGTCAGTTACTGCAGCTCTGCAAACAGAAGAGGCTTTTTAATTTAACTGATTAACAGAGAGAAATTGACCTACCTACTCTCTGTGTCTGTCTTTTACACCCAGGCACCCAGACAGGAGGGACAGCTCTCCTCAGAAGCACACAACCAAACCTGCCAAGTGCAGTCCGGTCCACAGGAGTCACCAGAAACCGACGGATACTAAAGAGCAGACTCAGGACTGCAGCACCAGCCATGACCACATGCCCTCTACTAATGGATTGTTGAGTCAAATGGACAGAACCAGCGATCACAGCGGAGCTGCGAGACCTGAAGGCGAACCACTGCTGAATGGAGACATGGTGGAGCAGAGTTTGGTGGACGGGGTGGCAGACGTACCCCAGAGTGTCATCGAGATGCCTGAGAAAGAGGACCACAGCAGGAGAACAGAGACAGAGAATGAGGCCACTACGGATGACAGCGGTATGGAACACAAGGTGGGTGTGTGTAAGAGATTTTTCAAATGGACAGGTTTATTTGTCATATTTTTAATATAGCGAGAGTGTGTGTGAGGGAGAGAGCGCTGTGGGTTGTTGTGGTTGGTGAATATTTTCAGTGTCCCACCGGGGCACAGAGTGACTCGTTTATTTGACACGTCCTGCCTGCTGGTGCTACGTGCTGTCCTCAGAGTTGGCAAGCTGGTGCTAACTGTAGAGCCTCCGTCTGAAAGCAACACTCAGCTCTTACTCTAAAGAAGATAATGTACCTCATACGATGCTTCCATGTTTTTCGATTTTCTAATCTCTTTGATACCATTTCAGACTTCCTGCTGTGTGTACTGTATGTTGTGACTGCCAGATCATGAGTGCTCAATTAGTCATTTCCAAACGGTTACCGTTGCGTGAATGGCTGATTTGATTAGACAGCACTTTCTCAGTAGCTCTGTATAAACCCGATATGTTATGCGTGAGGTCTTTTTATGAACCAGTCTCCGTCCCATATGATGATTATCAGAGGATGGCAACTAATTTGCCCAACTTTATTTCTCAGCAAGTCGTGGTTTGTGGTGTCTAGACCGTTTTGATGCACGCTAGCGTGCTAACAAGTAGCTGGCATTTTGTTCTTTCGATAATAAGTGCACTTTAAGGTGCTTCATGATAAAGTAAGACGCTGTTTGCGCTTCATAGCGTGTGAACATGTAGGAATTCGTGCCCATTTGGGTGAGGGAGATGCAAGACCCAGAGTGATGTTGAAAAGAGGATGAGGAAGGTTACTCTGATGAAATCAATGTCAGACTGTTGGACAGAAAAGAAGAAGTCTGAAAATGGGGCTGGGACAAAATGCTGGCAGTGTAAAAATCCTGCTATTGTACAAAGATTGTTTTGCTGCTGCTATGGATATTATTATACTTCGCTATACTGTTGAGCTCGAGTAATGCATGCGAGTTGGCTAACCATAGGACATTAATGTCGTTTATCGACTGGTTTATCACTAGCAACGTGCTCCAGAACCTCCTTCAAGTTTCTTGAAGCCTGGTCATTCTACCTTTGTCTCCCTCTCTTTATGGCCAAAAGTATGTAGACACCTGATCGCCACATCACAAAGTTGGAAACGCACATTTGTCTCCGAGGTCTTCGTACACTGTGGTATAATGATTTCCCTTCACTGGAACTAAGAGGTTCAAACCTGTTCGTGCATGACAATACCCGTGTGAACAAAATATAAGGAAATCATGTTGTCCCAGGGTTGGTGTGGAAGAACTCGAGTGTCCTGAACAGAGCCCTGAGCGCAACCACACTGAACACCTTTGGGATGAACTGGAGTACTGAGTACACCCAAGGCCTTCTCACTTGGCATCAGTGCCTGACCTTAGTAACACTCTTATGGCTGAACGAACACACATCCGCACAGCTACGCTCCAGAACCTAATGACAAGCCTTCCCAGAAGAGTAAAGGTTATTATAACAGCAAAGTAAGGCTGAACTCCGTGTTAATGCCTATGATTTTGACATGGGCACGGTGTCCACAAACCTTTGGCCATATAACGTATTTCTCTTTATCTTTCTGTCAACACTAGCTCCTCCTTTACTGTATATACTTGTTTCCTCTTTAGCGCACTCTCATTTCCTGTCTGTCTAGCTTGGCGTTTAATTCCACATTGTGTCCCATATACCTTCTGCACACACACTTTCAGTTAAAAAAAAAAAAAAAAGTACTAAGGTATACCATTTCTTACAGTTGGGTTGTTGTGCTGAAGCATACACCTTTTGTGCTTTTAGTTTAAATCTTAAAATGGAGGTCACAAACCCTTCCATTGTAAACCTTCAAATGGATGAATGCAAATCCATTATGGAGAATTGTTTACAGAAAGCTTGGCAGGTATTTGCTTGAGACTAGAGGTGTCAGACGGATTGGGGTCCCACAGCATGCAAGAAGAAATTTAAGGCTTTACTTTCATGTGGGTGAGCCGTGATCTATAAAGATTGAGGGTGTGAAGTGGGCTGGTATGAAGCTAAAGGAAGCGCTGCATGAAGCATTTACAAAGTTCATTCATCCATCCTTAGTACCTGCCTGGTCTGGGGCACAGTGGTTTAAATGAATTACTAGTTTGTTTTTGTATTTTGGAAAAATAAAACCAGCTAAATTATTTAGACCATATTGTGGGCAGACACAATAAAACGAATGCTATTTATGTTAAAGTATTTCTGTCATTTGCTCACCTCTCTGAATAATACAGCACCCATGATAAAGCAATAATGTTTATATGATTAATGGTTGTGGTGGTTTAAATTGGACTACTAGTTTTATATATACATGTATACTGTATATGTATATCGTGGCCATGTTTTAATCGTTCATTACTTAGTTTTCATTGTGTCTTGCTAATAACAAGGCTTTTAAGGTTGTCTTCCAATAAAACCCAATTAAACTGTCTCTGTCCTTACCATCAGATGTAGGTGTTTTCAGTGGCCTAAATGCGAGTGATGCATTAATAAAGGGCAGGCTATGCTATTCAGTTAAACGTGGCCACAATTTGTGTAAAAGGAGAGAAAGAATTATTAAAAGGTTGCCATAGTTTAACTAAATTAAGGGCACAAATAGATAAAATAGGGAACAATTAGTAAAAATATGACCATGGTGTGTGTGTGTGTGTGTGTGGTGTCCCTCATACAGAATCTCACAAAAGTGAGTACACCCCTCACATTTTTGTAAATATTTTATTATATCTTTTCATGGGACCACACTGAAGATATGACACTTTGATACAATGTAAAGTAGTCAGTGTACAGCTTGTATAACAGTGTAAATTTGCCGTCCCCTCAAAATAACTAAACACACAGCCATTAATGTCTAAACCGCTGGCAACAAAAGTGAGTACACCCCTAAGTGAAAATGTCCAAATTGTTCCCAAAGTGTCAATATTTTGTGTGGCCACCATTATTTTCCAGCACTGCTTTAACTCTCTTGGGCATGGAGTTCACTAGAGCTTCACAGGTCGCCACTGGAATCCTCTTCCACACCTCCATGATGACATCACGGAGCTGGAGGATATTAGAGACCTTGCGCTCTGCCACCTTCTGTTTGAGGATGCCCCACAGATGCTCAATAGGGTTTAGGTCTGGAGACATGCTTGGCCAGTCCAGCACCTTTACCTTTAGTTTCTTTAGCAGGGCAGTGGTTGTCTTGGAGGTGTGTTTGGAGTCGTTATCATGTTGGAGACCTGCCCTGCGGCCCAGTTTCCGAAGGGAGGGGATCATGCTGTGCTTCAGTAGGTCACAGTACATGTTTGCATTCGTGGTTCCCTCAGTGCACTGTAGCTCTCCAGTGCCGGGAGCACTCATGCAGCCCCAAACCATGACACTCCCACCACCATGCTTGACTGGGGCAAGACACACTTGTCTTTGTACTCCTCACCTGGTTGCCACCAGGCACACTTGACACCATCTGAACCAAATAAGTTTATCTTGGTCTCATCAGCCCACAGGACATCTTCAGCAAACTGTCTGCGGGCTTTCTTGTGCATCATCTTTAGGAGAGGCTTCCTTCTGGGACGACAGCCATGCAGACCAATTTGATGCAGTGTGCGGCGTATGGTCTGAGCTCTGACAGGCTGACCCCGCACCCCTTCAACTTCTGCAGCAATGCTGGCAGCACTCATACGTCTATTTTCAAAAGACAATCTCTGGATATGACACCGAGCACGTGCACTCAACTTCTTTGGTGGACCACGGCGAGGCCTGTTCTGAGTGGATCCTGTCCTGTTAAAGCGCGGTATGGTCTTGGGCACCGTGCTACAGCTCAGTTTCAGGGTGTTGGCAATCTTCTTATAGTCTCGGCCATCTTTATGTAGAGCAACTATTCTTTTTTTCAGATCCTCAGAGAGTTCTTTGCCATGAGGTGCCATGTTGAAGTTCCAGTGACCAGTATGAGAGAGTGTGAGAGCGATAACACCAAGTTTAACATTCACACCTGAGACCTTATGACACTAACGAGTTACATGACACCGGGGAGGGAAAATGGCTGATTGGGCACAATTTGGACATTTTCTCTTAGGGGTGTACTCACTTTTGTTTCCAGTGGTTTAGACATTAATGGCTGTGTGTTTAGTTATTTTGAGGGGACGGCAAATTTACACTGTTATACAAACTGTACACTGACTACTTTACATTGTATCAAAGTTTCATATCTTCAGTGTGGTCCCATGAAAAGATATAATAAAATATTTACAAAAATGTGAGTGTGAGTGAGGTGTACTCACTTTTATGAGATACTGTATGAGGGAGAATCAAAAGGTAACGGTTCTCTTTAAATACCACTATAACCCGGAGAGAAAAAGACCGATCATGTGGCGACATCTACCTTTTCCAGCAAAGAAGAAATTCAAAACTCAGCCCTCCTCCAAGAAAATCATGTTAAAGTTTTTTTTTTTGGGACATGAAGGGGTCTATTCTGGCACATTTCTAAGGGTGAAATGAACTTAAACCTGCAAATCACAGCAAAAGAAGAGGAATACTGTCCAAAACAATCTTGCTGCACCACGACAATGCAGGTCCTCATACAGCAGCAGTGACATTAGAGGCAGTGCAGCAGCTCAGGTTCGAACATGTGTGTATCTTCCCCAACCTCTTTACAGTCTGGATCTGGTGCTGTGCGATTATCACATCTTCGGTCCACTGAAGGAGGCCCTGCGCGGTCACAGATTCACCTCTGAGGATGAAGTAAAGGAAGCGGTGCTCACCTGGCTTCTGGAGCAGCCAAAAAACAGCTTCTCTGCGGGAATACAGAAGCTAATTGTACAATACGACGAATGCGTCACCGTGCATTGCATTCAATTTCTCCCAGTTACTTCTATCAAAGTCTTTCTTATTTTTTTATTCGCCTTCTGCCGCTTAATCCTGTTCAGAGTCGCAGGGGGTCAGCTTGGATTGGGGCCAGCTTCTCAGGCGAGAGGCAGGACACACCCTGGACGGGCCGCTAATCCACCGCAGGGTGAACAGACCATTCACACTCACATTCACTACAGGCAATTTAGAGCAGCCAATTAGCTTAATCTTTGGACTGTGGGAGGAAACCAGAGTACAGTTATGAGACCAGTTATGAACACCAGTAATGTAGCTGAGGTTAAAGAACCGTCAGAGCCAGAATTCACAGGCCGACACATTGCTGACAATGCTGCCATTTCCACTTCTGTGCCTTTGCCAGTGTTTTCTATTGTCTCCAGGGGCATAGCGGTAGGGTTCATGTTTAATTTCCCCCCACCCCACTGACACTTGGAGCAGCACTGTGCTTTGTCTTTCTACACCAGGAAGTTTTCTCTACAGCTCTTAGCTAGCAACAATGGCTCTGTGTGTGTGGTATAGGAACCACCGAAGTAAAGTCACAGGGTTGTGTGTGTGTGTGTGTGTGTTTGTGTGTGTGTGTGTGTGTGTGTGTGGAGAGTGAACTTTGGCTTTGACCTTTGGAGTCCAGTTTCCCATTCAGCTGCGACATCCTTAGCATGCAGAATATTCACAGCCGTACGTCTTGTTCGGTAGACATGCTGAAGGATGGAATTCAGCTTGCACTGCATACCTTTTGTGTTTTCCTGCCCTCAGGGCTTGATGATTATCTAATCACGTGACTGAGACTCAAACAGTGTCGCATTAAAGGCAGTCTAGGACAGGAATGTGTTGATAAACGGTAGCTGTGGTCAATTCCAGTGTCTTGTGAATGTAATATGAGGCGATAAGGAAATGCATACAGGCAGGTATGGGGGATTCTGATTCGTCTAGGGTTGTAGACTGGGCCACCTTTTTAGGCTACACTCAGCAGTCACCCAGCCATGTTTTGGTTGCTCGGAAACCTGAGTAACTCAGTCTACAGATAGATCTCCGTGTACAGATTCAAAACAGACAGTCACCCATGCACCCACACATGTCACTGGGGCAAATCAAGCTGATGAGTAAAACCCAGTGTGTGGGGTCCAGCAGACCGAAAGATTTAGAAAGCGCAGTGCATGCTATAGTTACAGTATACAGGGGTGAAGCTGCTTTGAAGTGCATTTTGTTTATATATTGCAAGTAAGTTTTTTTGCCCTCTGGTTGTTCAACAAGAGAAGAAGGAAAAAAACCCCACTGGTGACCGCTAACCTACTGAGCAGTGACAGATACACTTCTAAGGTTTCAGATTAAGCTGTCACTTCCTACTACTTCTCACTGTGGGAGTCAGTGGCACTGAGACAAAACAATCTCCTTTCTTAAGATGTCAGTCTACCCTGTGTTAAATTGTAATAAAAGCAGCTCCGCCACACTAAGCGAAAGACTCTTGTGTAGGTTTAGATTTTGATTGTTGATTTTGCTGTTTTAGGAGACCAATGAGCAGAAGCTGTACAAAATCGCAAATGAGCTTCTGCAGACAGAGAAGGCCTACGTTGCAAGATTAAATTTATTACAGGTAAGTGGAGCTGTACGAGTAGCTGTATTTTGTTTTGGTTTAAAAAAAAAAAAAAAAAAATGCATTGTTTCAAAACTGAAAAAGAAAGTGATATGAATCACGCGAAGGGCTCCATCGTAGGTAGTGGATATTTCCAAGGCATTTTACATCATTTTTTTGGTCCATTTAAGCAATAATAAGCTTTAAATGGGATTAACACCTAAATTCATCTTATTGTCATTGACTATAGCAGATTAAATAGTTGGGAAAGACCTTAGGCTTACTGTTAACTATATTATATGGACTATCGCACTGGGGGGAAAAAAGAAAAAAAAAAATCAAACCGTAATTTGCATTTTCTAAGTTCGAAATTGACGTCAGTGTTTCTGCGCGGAAAGTTCTCTGTCTTCAGAGTCGCACTGTGCAGCTGCTTAAGTAGATTCTCTGTGCATCCTGTTCAGATTATCAAAAAAAAAAAACCTTTAACACAAGCTCTTTCCTTTTATCCTAAAATAAATCTGGTGGTAGGAAATGTGGACTTTATCATCGTTATCCAATATCTGTGTGGAAGGATATGGATTACTAACGACTCATGCGGAAAAGTCCCATAAATAACCTTGTGATATTTACACATACAAACCCTCCTCCTTGGCCCTGTTGTGCAGGTGTTTTGTGCCAAGCTGATGGAGGAGGCAGGAAAAGGCATGTTCCCTGTGGAGGTGGTGAAGAACATCTTCTCCAATATCTCCTCCATCAATACGTTCCACAGCCAGTTTCTGCTGCCGGACCTGGAGAAACGCATGGGAGAATGGTGAGAGAGTGGAGAGGCTGATCTGCTCAGTTTTATCCTTCACTCGCCAGCTTTATCCATGAACGTAATCCTTTAACTGGGAACATTTTGGGGTTAAGTACACTATGGTATGTCCTAAAATGATCTTTATGGTACATTTCATGTTTAGTTATGATTGATGGGAAAGTTATGTCAGTAACTAGTGTAAGTAAGCAAACCCGATCAGTTCCTTCACAGTGGTTAGGGGATCATCTGCCTGAAACCGTTTCAATTCCTTTGCATTTCAGGATGTCTTGCTTTAGATCTCACCAGTTTTTGTTTTGTTTTTTTGGACAAATGTCATTTCCCCTGAAGACACTAGAATGACTCCCCGTCTCGCTTCAGATACTCTCTGATGCGCTTTCGGTGGCTTCTATTCTAAGACTTCTTTAAATATCGGTTAACGAATGTCTTATCCGCGGTCTTCGCAGGGAGACGACGCCTCGAATAGGAGACATTCTGCAGAAACTTACACCCTTTCTGAAGATGTACGCAGAATACGTGAGGAACTTTGATAACGCCATGGAGCTCCTGAAACAGTGGACCGACCGCTCGCCTCAGTTTAAAGCCATTATTCAGGACATCCAGGTAAAGTCTTGAATGCATTTTTGTTGTTTTCTGGCTAATGATATTTGTTGGTGTTTACAACTGAAAGGGTTTTACAAACCTTGACCTGTTGCCAGATGTTTGTAGTTTCCTTTTTGTGTGGTTCTTGTCCTGAGTACAGAAGCAGGAAGTGTGTGGGAGTCTGACGCTGCAGCATCACATGCTGGAACCAGTACAGAGAGTACCAAGATACGAGATGCTCCTCAAAGACTACCTGAAGAAGCTTCCTCAGGACCACGTGGACCGGCGGGACGCTGAGAGTACGAGTTAGCTTTTCACTCAAGCCTACAGTAGTATTAGCAGTTCTATAGTCTTTGCTAATCATGTTCAAGCTGCTCTCCAAATGCGGAGCATAGCATCTTTAATAATATAACGCAGAGCTCCTGAGTAAAGAACTGGCTCCGTCATTGAGAGGCCACAGGTTCGGGAGCCAGGGGAGCACCACTGGGTGGATGTGATGGCATAGCCTCTCTCCCCACTAGCACTTTTCCTCCGAGTGTGTTACACTGGTCTGTGACACAACATTGTGGGCCTTGATGCACAATGCCAACATTTTCAAATGGATCCCATTTTTTGTTCCGCCTGTTTACATGTCCGGTTCCCATGTTTACATCGTTCCACCGTGCACTAAGCTAAAAACGGCTATATTTCACCAGTAGCATCATTTGAGGTTGTTGAAAGGATGAGTGATTCTGTTGTTCCATTTGTCTCTTTATCGTCTGTCTTAAGGACTTTAATGCGGCACTGGCACTGGGGTCAGGAGCAGCTGTTATCTTGCTCCGCCACAGGCCCAGAATACTGCACTTGCGTACATCTTAGCAAGTGAAAATATCTTAAATATAGTCAAATGTATCAAATATTTCCTATTATAAAGTTACAGTTAACTACAACAATAAACTATATAAGATCGTTAAACTTATTTTGAGACATTTTTGCTCATTTGGGTTTTTTTTTTATTTTTCTACTGGCAGGTCATTTTGCTTCTTTCTAGAAATAAATGTTTATAATGAGCACAATTAATAAATGCGTGTAAAAGAAATGTCCAAAAATATGTATATAATAATAATCTTATATTTGGCTTATGGTGATCTTATAATAAAGCGAACACTAAAGAAATCTGACTATTATTGAAGATATTTTCACTTACCAAGATGTTTTGTTTTTTTTTTCTTCATAGACCGTTCAAATGCCCAGTTGTGACCCCAGCGAGCAGAATCACAATCAGAGCCACAATGGCCCTCATAGGGATGTTTGTCTGGTCCTATTTGAACTCTCACTGGTTAGGGTTAGTGTTAGGTGTAAGCCTTGCATTGATTAGTTTTACTAATAATTACATCAGCCCAAGGATTGCAAGACAAATGAAAATAAAGATAGACAAAAATTTTAAAAATAAGACTGAGAATTAGCAGATATGTTATTGTATCAGATATGCTTCGGATTTCGAGTTTCATTTGACTGGGGCTCAGAATGGATGTTTAAAAACAAAAAGGACTGATCTGTTTACACGTATGCGACCGTACCCGATCTGGATCAGATGGGAAAAATCAGAATCGCGTAGCAATGTAAATGCAGTGAAAACCCCACGTGGACTCAGACGTGTAAAATCGTTCTTATTTCAGAATCGTTGGAGATTATTGCCACGGCAGCCACACACTCGAACACTGCAATTCGCAAATCTGTAAGTACTGTTCTTTTCTTCTCCCTGCTTTTCCTCCGTTTCAATGGAATCACATTGGCACAGTTAAAGTCCATTACCCTTGGCTTGCATCGGCACAGAACGACCCATTTTATCGCTTTCGTAGCAACTGTGTTAAGGTATTCCTGTCAGCGCTCATGCTTCATGCCATTCCTTGCAGGAGAATCTAAAGAAGCTGCTGGAGATTTATGAAATGCTGGGGGAGGAAGAGGACATTGTCAACGCCTCTAATGAGTTTATAAAGGAGGGCCACATTCTCAAACTGGCAGCCAGGAACACTTCAGCTATGGACCGATACCTCTATCTGGTGAGCAGCTGCTAGTGCTGTTTTCCCCGCATCCGTTTACAGTGCACTATTCAGAACAGAATAATACATCCGTATTATTTTATTATTATAAGAATGGAGACTTTTTTTTATTTTAGCTTAAAGACATGCGTACGTTACATGTTCTAAGGTGGGCTCGGTGTTCATTAAAGCTGCTTGGATGTAAGACGTTCGACATTCGCCCCCTCTGGTAGAAAAATGTTACTGCAAACCGCGTGAGGGAGAACGTTTCATAATGTGGCTGGCTCTGTGTCATTCTAGACGGCATGGATTAATCACGTGGGTGAGAGTGAACACATTTAGAGACCGCATTATATCGTAGGCCTTAATAGTAACAACACCAGTGGTGCTCTTAGCAGACTATTTAGCATACCCCCGTATGTAATTTGGGACACGGCTCGAGAGTCGCTCTCTCACTACTGTTTGCTGTGTTACCTTTTTTTTTAATGCCAACATGGTTTCTTTCTCCTCTGATTAGTTGCCGGCTCTCACATAGACTTCTTTCATGTCTAAAGTGTAATGTGTGTGTATATATATATATATATATATATATATATATATGTACAAACCTCCTGGCAATTCTGAGATGAGAGTCCTGATGCAACACTTTCTCCCTCCTCTGACTCAATAATCATGTTTTTTCCCTCCTCTGACTCCATAATAATTGTCTTTTCATTTATGACAAAAAAGTAGGAGTAAAGTAAGCGAAGTAGCTGTAATTTGCATCGTACAGCAAAAATTCTGTTCTCGATCAACCACAAAGTAAATGATGTAGGTCACCCGCATTCAGTTATTCAGGGCAAGGTGGTGTCTCTTATATTACCTATTCGTCCTGTGGGCTCCGTCTCCTCTGCTAGCTTTCAAGCGTTTTCGGGTGTAGCTTTGCAGGGGGTGGCTAGCTGAACTGAGCTTTTTGTGCTGCATTGTTATTAATACCTTATGAATCTCTTTACCTCCTCTCCAGTTCAACAACATGCTGCTCTACTGCGTTCCCAAGTTCAGTCTGGTGGGGCAGAAGTTTACGGTGCGCACACGAATCGGCATCGACGGGATGAAGGTGATGGAGACGTATAATGAGGATTATCCTCACACGTTCCAGGTGTCCGGGAAGGAGCGTACCCTCGAGCTGCAGGCCAGGTAAATGTCACTTTAGCTGCCTTTCAGTGCCAGACAGAGACCAAAGACACACCACCACATAAGCTGGATGATCCATTGAAGGGTATGACATGAAATTCAAACAAAATACAGTAAATTTATCAAATATATGGGTTTGTGTGGCAAATCCTGATGTTGCCACAGCTATACCGAGTTCAAGAGAGCAAAATTGGCCATGCTGTCAGAGGGAGGGGTTGACGTTCTCTCACTTATCAATCACAGCAGCACTAGCCAATCACAGGCATCTGTGAGCTTATGCATGCAGAAGTTGGCGGATAGCTCTTTCCTCTGAGTGTATTACGCCATCCCCTGATGTTGCATGAAGAGCAGTTTAAAAAGATTCATTCGCCTGGTTTCACGTGCCATGGAGCAAGACTGGCTGGTCGATACCCGTCATGTCATATAGGAGTTATAGGTGATGAGTAGGAATTGGCCATGACCAAATTAGAAGGATGATTGAGTGGGAAATCCCCTAAAAAATGGATTATTTTACTTTAATTATGCATCAGTTATAAATGCTTGCCTTTGCACTCATCCCGTCTCTTGTTTATTTCCTCACTCCAGCTCTGAACAAGATAAAGAGGACTGGATAAAGGTAAACGTGTGACTGAGCTTACTATTTCAGTTTGTACCGTTTGCATTTATCATAGGCATGTTCCTCTGACAGCAGTGTCGTGTGAATTTTAGGCATTCCAAGAAACAATAGAGATCTTCCACCAGAAGAACGAGACATTTAAAATGGCTGCAAAAGAAGTGGAGGAAGTCTCTGTGAGTATCCGAACTGGTCCTGCCAAATTTTGGTCCGGCTCACACGTTAGCCCATTGGTAGATATATTTGAACACGGATTCCTGATGTGTGTTTGTGTGTGTCTGCGTGTGTGTCTCCCAGATATCAGAGCTGGGAAAACGAGCGCCACGCTGGATTCGCGATAACGAGGTGACCATGTGCATGAAGTGCAGGGAACCTTTCAACGCTCTCACACGCAGGAGGCATCACTGTCGAGCTTGCGGTTATGTAAGTGGCGCTATGCAGCACGTTGCCCCCTGTATAACCTCATGGGATTTATTAATACTCAGTACATCCAGAAAGCTGTGACATGCACTTTTTATTCTCGTGTTTTTTTTTCTGTCTCAGGTGGTATGCTGGAAGTGTTCAGACAATAAGGCTCCTCTGGAGTATGATGGCAATAAGATGAATAAAGTGTGTCGAGACTGTTACTCCATTTTAAAAGGCCACACAGACAGCGAGGAGAAGGAGGGCAAAAAGAAAGGCATTCTGGAGGTGAGGATTAACATTAAGCCTCTTGTAGGACAGATATCAGTATCGCAGTGGGGCACAGTGGTTGGACAAGCATCCTGGCCTGTATTCAAAGCGAATTATTTATTTTTATACCTGCATGATATGGTCTACTTTTTAAACACCGAGGGCGATACCATTAAATGGGCAGGTTGTTATTTTCAGACTTTGCACTGCTGCACAAGATCACGTTCCGACTGCACGTCCGGAAGCGCAAATCTGACTTAATTTCATTTGCATAGCGTTTATTTAAAATAGCCATTGTTACAAAGAAGCAGGATGTAGGTGTGGATCCCAGCGCACAAGCTAGAGGTGAAAGGGGTGACTTCCTAAAACAACTTCCAAAAGGAAGAAACCTTCAGAGGAACCATGCTCAAAAGTAAACCTGCCGTCTCCTGGCTGACACCTGGTAGAGGCACTGTCAATCATCACTCTGTGTGCTCAAAGTGACTACTGGGTTGAAATGATGTTCAGTATAAGCATCATAGTCTGGATGATTACAGCAGCACTTCTTGTTGATTATAAAGTGTTTTTGGAAGTGTCGATCGCAGCGGACCCTGTTTTGTTTTGTTTTTTTAACTGTAAAAAAAAAAATTATGTTCATGTATGTTACCATTCAGCAAAAGGAGAGCTAGAGCTTCCAGGCCAAGAAAATGCAAACCAGAGCCTGAAACAAAGCAACTAGCTTGGGCTGACTTTCCCAAAAGCATAGGGGACACAGTCAGTATGAAACGGTTACGGGAGCATCACAGTGAACATAGGCTGTGTTCCAATATCCATACTTTCTGTACTTACTATGCTTAGTTTGAGTACGTCGGGCGTTCCCATTACGATTGCGGCGAAAATAAGTGTACCGAAAGGACCCGGATGGTGCCCGCATAATGGTCAAATCGTGGAGTGTGGAACAATGTAGACTTTTCGCACTCAACGGCCGCCATCTTAGCTACGTAGCGGAAGAGGCAGACCCAACTCAGCTCGAAAAATAAAAGAAAAATGGCTACCGGAACGGATTTTCCACACAACCTGCATTAGCGGAGTCAATTTGCAAGCTAGAAATCTGTGAAGGGTTAAAAATCTGCTTGCTGTTCAAGTACCGGGATGATTTTTGGTGGGATGACGAGTCGCGGCAGCAGTCGCACCATGGAGGAGGCGATTTTGAACAACACTTACCTACCGAAATCTGCGCACTTAGTAAATGGCAGACTGTATACTATGTGTAAGTGTACTCATGAAAGTATTGATATTGGAACGCAGCCATACTCTTTACTCGTGGATATTATTCTAGCTTTATAATGAAACTGCATCCATCGATCCATTATCTATACTGTTTCTCCGTCAGGGTGAGAGGTGGTGTGCACCCTGGCCAGGTCCCCAATCTGTCACAGGGTTAACACAGGGATGAACACCCATCCCCACTCACATTTACACCTATGCACAATTTAGAGTAGCCAGTTAGCCTAATCTGCATGTCTTTGTGCTGTGGGAGGAAACCAGAGCACATGGAGGAAACCCACCCAGGCACGGGAGAACCAGAACCTTCTTGCTGTGAGGCGACAATGCTCATTGATGTGCTTCATGGTAACTTGCATGATGATTATAGGTTAAAAATTAGCGGTCGACTTATTAATGTGTGTTTTGTGTAAAATACTTTCAGCACTAGGAGCGTAGCGTTCTGTCACCCAGTGCAGATGAAACAGCATGATAATCTGGAGCAGTTGGGGTTACAGAGAATGAAGTACTGCTTTGTTCCTTCATTGGAGGTGTTGGCTACAGTGTGTGTACTCTCACCGAAAACCACAACGGCCTTTTACTGTTCTGCTTCCCCCCCGTTTTAGTTTCAGTTTAAGGTCTGCTTGTTATCTCGCACGGGAAGTGCATGATCGCGTCTCTCCTAAGATAATTGTATTTAACCTGCTGTCTGTCTCCGTCTCTGTCTCTGTGTGTCTCTCCATGTCAGATCGAAGCAGCACAGTTCTCAGGCAGCAGCATCATGTGCGGCTTCCTGCAGTACTGTGAGAAGAATAAACCTTGGCAGAAGGTCTGGTGTGTTATTCCTCAGAAGGAGGCTTTAGTGCTGTATCTGTACGGAGCACCGCAGGTGAGAGGAACACGGCTTGAGCGCATTATGACCCGGTTTGCTTTACAGAACAAGGGTAAATGCTGAACGCTTCCTTTTTACAAGTTTGGTCACAAGCTTTGAGGGAAATCTCCCTCGTGACTTATGGTTTAGGAAGCACTTCTGCTTTTGTTGCAACGGGGATGACGGTAAAATCAGGATTTGGCTGAAATCTATTTGTGGAGCTTAAATTCGATATTGTGATTTGAGCTGAAAGATGCTTGTGTATCGTGTAGTGTTTTTCACACAGCTGTTTAATTAATGCCACTTACTATACTTTATTACTGCTCCTCATGCATTAATGTAGTCATTTATTCCTACAGTAGTGCTGTTAAATTCTCATATTTGATTGGTGCTGGTAAAGTTTCTATAACAGCAGTTCTGACACTAGGTGCAAGGTTTATATTAATGCAACGTTGTAATTCTGAATCCTTTCCATAATAACAGTATAAACTTTGTCCCAGACTGAGATATCCATTTCCTTTAAGTTTTCTGGCAGAAGAAATCTTCAGGATGGAGGGATTTGCATTTTCTCAGTACCATACCAAGCTTTTTTAATATATATATGTATATACACACTAGAGCTGCCACAAACGATTATTTTGATAGTCGACTAGTCACCGATTATTTTTTGCGATTAGTCGACTAAA
>JAQLOM010000036.1:6654204-6665861 GCA_030068315.1 Chrysichthys thysi | reverse complement strand
CACACACACACACACACTCACGCACACACACACACACGCACCCACACACGCACACACCCACACACACACGCACACACACACACACACACACACACACACACACACACACACACCCCAATTCAAACCAACACTGCCATTCTATCAGGGATCATTTCCAATAACCAGCAGCGATGGAGGTTAAAAACGTTTGATGCATAGTAGACATGATTTATGTAACACCAATCCTCAGCCACTCTTGACAAATTCAGAGACATTTTATTATATAAGCTTCCAGGTAACCAATTTGATATGGTTGTATGCCTTTAATGGTACTTCCTTAAAGCTATAAAACGTATGATGTGCACAAGGGTGTGTATGGTTGTCAAGCTCAGAGCAAACACCCACATCAAGCAAGAGAAAGTGAGGCCGAGACAGACATTACTGGCTTGCTCGAAGCATTTTTTCCCCTCATTCCTGTCTACTTGGAGACAGACAACAGGGTACAAATACGACCTGCCAGGAAAATGTTTTACGTCAGAAATGGGCAGCAATAAAAATTTAAGGTGGTTTTGTTGTTGTTATTGTTGTTCCGTTCTACGAACCACCTAAAAGCTGAAGCCAGAGGCATGCTCTTGAATCGCACTGGCTATTACACCACAGTGCTGTTGAATTCAATTCTCAAATCGGTCAGAAGGTGTTGATCAGTTTACTACAACAGTGGCTCCGTGGCGACTCACAGGTTTATATTAAGGCACTTGTTCTAGTATCTTCAGTCCTTCCTATAGGAACTTATTCACAGAGACACGCCACGTCGTCGATGAACAATAAAGAATGGAGTTAAAAACAAGCTGCTGTTTAACAAAGAACAATACAGCTTGTGATCGGGTTTTCTGCGAGAAGAGGTCTGTTTAACATTTATGGAAGCAGGGTTTTTTTTGTTTGTTATGGACGGAGGCCAGTTTCACTCAGTTGCAACCGTCAGTCTTTGCGCTTTATGGTTTCTCTGTAACATGACAGAGAACTGCATTATTTGTCTCATTTCTTATACATCAAGAAAGAAAAACCCTAGCCTGATGATGGTCTATAGCTGCTTATAGCTGTTTATAGCTATAATGTAAATGATAACAGCAACCAGGGTAATGCTAAACAGATAAGTAAGATGTGTCATTAATTAATACATTTAAATTGCACTCACTGTCAAATTGGACTGGCATAAAAGAGAATAAAACAGTTTGGGACATGCTGTTATAGGAAAATAATACATTTAAAATAACACTCGTTTTCGGCTCCTCATTGAAACTCTTGGGAGGGGAAAGGGAGGTTTCTGGGAAGATCATAATATAGAGCAGGATAGAGCGAGGAAAGTAAATATGACCAGGTTTCCTCCTCAGTAAATAACAGCTCGTGTGAGGTGCTCTACAATATCGTGCTGACGAGAACAATGCTCATAAGCAAGTATGTAGTGGTAGATAATGGGAAGGAAAATGTAGAAGATTTTGTAAATGTACTGCTCTGTGATTTAATCCTAATGCTGAGCAGAAAGGAAAGAAAGAACTCCAAGGAGATGCAGAAGATGAAGTGTGCTTGGAGGTTCACCTCTTCTGATTCATAAGGAGTTCTCGGTGGAGATCTTGGTGGTTCCGGGAGGACTTCACTGGGTTGAGGAGTTTCTTGGGCTTAATGAGCTCATCGCAGTCTCCATCCATGTAGTCCGGCTCGGCCATGATGGTCCGCACACGAGGCAACAATCTTGTTGGCAACTCGGACTGGTCCAAACCTAAAAAGAAAGACGGAGAGGAACAGAAAGGGGTCAGACTTGGGTTTGTTCGCCATAAAGTGAAGCGCAAGCACCACTCTCAAAAAAAAGAAAAAAGATTTAAAACACTTGTGACAGCAGTTTGTTCGTGGAAATGTCTTCGGTATATTTTCTAAATCAACAAGCTCATAGCATGAAATTGGACCTTAAGGACCTCTGATGACTGAAGTGGCAACTACATTTATACAGAAAAATAAAACCCAAACCAAACAAACATGTCCTATTCCCTATGATCTGTGAATGTCCTCTCAATCATACAAATAAACACCAACCTTAAAGTACCTCTGGGGTACCTAGCCAAGGTTCCTTTACCATGTTTTATTTCCAGGCAATTTTACCCTTAATGTTCCCACCCCAGTCACAAGCCGGTGTAACTTCAGAGAAAGCTGACGTGCTAGTGTTAGGAATTTGGTCTGCATAATTGTTATTAAAAACAACCCCAAAAAAGCAAAAAACTCAGGAGCTGACAGAAACAGAGTCTGTCTACCCTAATCCAGGCAATGCTAGTATACACCAGCATTAATAATAGTCTTTGAGAAAAATGCACGAAAGCACATTAAATAACAGTGAAGGCTCCTGACACTTCTTTCGAAGCCAATCACATATTGCTACAGGGAAGAAGACTCAGTGACCGAGAAATAAACCAAATCACTTTGAAATTCCCCTATTAAAGTTACTCCCTTAAACAACAAGCTGAGGGGGGAAACAGGATAAACCTTCCTGTTTATTTAGCTGACAGATCTATATAACCTTTAATCATCACATAAATTACAACCTACCGCAGCACAGTTTTAGAAATGAAGGTAAATAAAGGTATTGTTTTCCTGAGAAGGTGCGTGTGTCATACCTTTAATTAGCCTTTAGATTTAAAGATTTAACACACACATCAGTAGCTACTAGGTACATTTAATTATTGGTACAGTCTGCAAACGATACATACTGAAGGCATACTTTAAAGTATTTTATTTCTGAGAGTGTCTGATGAAACTCCTACAAAGCAAGTTGAGACAGAATGGAAGAACATGTGGATGATCTCCAGGAACAGTATTTCCCACACTATAATAGCAGAGTTACGTTAAAGATATTAAATCTCCTATGAAATTGTATTGGAAATCTCACCTGGCAGGAGTGGGAACTCGGCGTACCTGAACACGGTGTCCATGTGGGATTAATATGGAGCAGATGTTTGGAGGATAAAGGGGGGAAAAAAAAAAAAAAAAAAAAAACGGAGCAGAGTTTCAATAACAAGCAAAGTGATACTCAGCGGCTCATGCCTGATCTTACACTGGAGTGAAGCATTGCACTTACAAGTGTTTTATTATCAGCCCAACCCTAGCCGAGAATCCACACTCCTGTAGGAGCGGGCACACTAAGGTTGCCAGATTGCACAGATTTAACCCAGTTTACAATTTACTACACAAACATGGATTTGGTGTTTTTATTAAATTAATGCCCCATCCATCTACAGATGGTTGGTGATTTGACAATATAAGGTATCTATTTTGTAGTGCACATTTTTATTAGACATTTTATTGAAATAATCATCATCATCAACACTACCAACAGCTGGCTAGGAGATGCTTCCAACATTCCTAGCTTCCATGACCATAGTTACACCGAGCACTGGTCAGGACTTCTTGGCAGCACACATGGCACACTCTCACACCTATGGGCAATTTAGGGTAGCCAATCTACCTAATGTGCAGGTCTGGTTTGGACTGGGGGAGGAAACTGGAGCACCTACAGGAAACCCACGCGGACATGGGGAGAACATGCAAACTCCACACAGAAAGGCACCTGTGCAAAACCCAGGGCTCGAACCCTGGACCTTCTTGCTGTGAGGCGACAGTGCTAACCACTTCATGTGATATGATGCCCAATCTGGCAACACAAACAAAACCTTATTAAACCGCCCTACTGTTGGGCACATCTACAAATCTCCATAAAACAATACTGCAATTATTTCCGTTCTATTCTGTAAACTTTAACCATATCAGAAAATGCCTCCGGCATAAAATTACAGGCTGAGCAAACCGTCTAGCCTGAAAGTGCTTCCAGAGTAAAACTACTGTATAATCAAGTATCTTTGAAGGATCAAAACTGTATCCGGCGTTAGAATACTGTTTATGAAGACCGATTGATTGATTGATTCCCAATCTAGCAGCTTGACTTTGCAATCAGAAGCACCTGTGCTTTGTAAAAAAATAAATAAATAAATAAAGCAGGAGAAATAATCACTGCTTACAAACAGCAAATTAAGTAAAAGCCCTTCATCTAACTAGACCCTGAACACGCTGTATGTCTGGAACCTGTGCATTTTATAAGCACATTTAGAAACATTTACTGTCTGTGTGCTGTACATTGTGTACATTCTTGGAGACTCCGGGTCACCCTGTTGAATTTAAACGTTTTCTTGCCCCAACACACCCAGGTTCCCCAAAAAGTCGGAGGTGGAGCTGGACCCATGCCAAATAAATAACAAGCTGAGATCAGCGCTGTTGGAGTGGGTGTACGAAACCATGACTGAATGAAGCTCTGGTATTGTGTCATTGTCACAGACCACAGGCTAGAGAAGATACGGGATTGGTGCATGTTTATAAGGTAATAGTGGGGGCGTGGCCTTTATCTCGATTTGGCCTGAGGAACTTTACTGATTAGTGTTTTTTTCGATACTTCTTGTTTAGTGCTGGATTTTAAATCCTGGGGTTACTGTGGTATTACAGGTTTTAAAATATACTGAATTTCACTCAAGCTTTTGTAACTCACCCTGTTTAATGTTTCTTAGTTAAACCACAATTACACACCATGCTTATTGCTTGGTGAGTGAATGTAATGTCACTTGATATCCACTAGAGGGCACGACCTGCCAACGAAACCAGTTTAACAATCTTGGACGTGTAACTCTCCCAAAAATATATCTGATCTAGACTACTTTTAATATGAAATTACTGCATTGTCACAAGCCTGGAATACAAGATGCAAAAACACACTGCATGCTGTTTGGATTTTTTAATGCATCACATGATCTCCAGTTTTCGAATTCAAGTCCATGATTTATTCATAAGGGGGAAAAAAACCTATAAGAAGGCTTTGCCTTAAGGCTGAACTACTTCCTTCACTTGGACTGCTGAATTGGGCATGTTTATCGTATCCAGAGGTAATTATTTCAATCTGTTTCGTTTATTTGCTCTGTGGCTGGACTCCTCAAGTGTCAGTGACGCATTTGTTGATCAGTTTATGGGAAATGAAACTTTATGATTACCATATAGCTTATCTCTTCCGTTTGATCTAAAGCATTTTAATCACACGCCAACACCTCGGACAGACTTACAGAGTGCGATCAAGAGTACAGTATCTTCTCTAGGTTGATGTTGGGTAACTTAAATTTAATCAATATGAATTGCTAGCTGCTGCATTGATTACTACTACTACTACTACTACTACTACTAATAATAATAATAAATCTCCTGCACTCAACCGCTAACCCAAACCTGTGTGCTTGAACTGTTGTGGAGAAGAACACCGGTGGTCTACAGAGCAGTGAGGCTTCCTTCTCATTGTGTGGAACTGTTTCCAGTAATTATAGACATTTATTCCTTTTAAGATCATGGTTGCGTGTATGTGGGGGCTGTGGCTTTGTGTGTGTGTAGGAAATGCTTGTCAAATTGTCTATACATCGCCATGAAGTAAGAAGGTTTGAAGTCGTCAAGGAGGTCAGGACCCAGCCTGTTTCATGTTCAAAACCTTGTGTACACACACGCACACACACACACACACACACACTTTGCCACCCTCGCCATTTCTGATTTGTCCTGTGGGTGAGCTGGTGCAGTGTGTGTGTGGAAATGCAAATCAGACCAATTTGTATTAAAGTTCATTGACCAGAACTGCATCCGTTCATCCACAGCAGAATTTGCACAAAGATAAGAAACACATCGGCCTGTTGTAAGTGTGTGTTTAATGGGGTTTTTAAAAGACTACACCCACTAGCACTCTGTCACAACCACACCTCACTGCTTACCAACCAGGGTATGAGACACTTGGTTTGTGTGTGTGTGTGTGTGTGTGTGTGTGTGCGCGCGCACCCTG
This sequence comes from Chrysichthys thysi, assembly GCA_030068315.1. Taxonomy (NCBI): domain Eukaryota; kingdom Metazoa; phylum Chordata; class Actinopteri; order Siluriformes; family Claroteidae; genus Chrysichthys; species Chrysichthys thysi. The sequence goes on along the minus strand of JAQLOM010000036.1, from coordinate 6,659,977 downwards.
TGTTGCAGGAATCCCATCAAACTCCAAATGACACTTGTACACAATATTCCATGTGCAAATCTGTACAATATTCCAGGCTCCTAATGCCTCACACGTACAGCCTCCGAGGCAGAAGGAAATGGACTGGTTAAGAATCAGGGGAAACATATCATTCTACTGTTTGACAGCCGACACTTGTACATTCACAACAATCTCTTAAAAAAAAAATTTCGATTGCAAGAAAGCTAGCTCTTCGAAACAGTGCTGTATTAGATAAAAACTGTGCAGCTCCCAACCTGCACTGACTACCTGAACTGAATTCACCCCCAGTGTAGGGCATACTGAGTCTAATGGCACCATGAGTTTTCAGGAACAAGCTTTTTTTTTTTTTTTTTTTTTTTTAAAAAAAAAATTGAGTTCGTCATTTACATGCTACATTTACATGCCAAATGTGTGGTGGCTGGGAAAATCTCCCCTTATGTTCTACTTTTTATAGTTCTGAAAACTGCAGACTTCCCAGAACTGAAATATTTCTCGTTTGCATGCATCAGCTGCAAGTAACGTTATTTAACTCAAGTCTGGTTGCCTCCAAAAGCTGACTATCTGAAAATAAACTGAAAATCGATTAGGTCCGTTTTGCTAGATCGCACAGCTATCTGACAACTTGATCAAATCGTGTCTGAAATCATAGCTAGCAAGGTGTTTGTACAAACTGGCTCCATATCAAATATGACTTTTGTAGGGAGCTAGATTAGGCAAGAGTAAAAGGCATAGAAGACATTGCTGCATTGTTTCTATTAAAGATATTTCTGGCTTCTTAAAGTGAATGCGTCAAATTCTAGTGCTTGGGGAAAAACAAAAAAACACACCCTTTTACTAGCTATGGCAAAATTCAGCCACAATGTGTTTGCCCAGACCACCACACTTGTGTGAAGTCTTTAAACAGAAGATATCGCGTGAGAGTATAAAAATATGCAACATTGGAAAAGTTGCACATGCTTTGGATTTTCTGAGGTCAAAACTTCTCCGACTGACCCTTATAACACCCTTGTCTCAATATGAAAGACACGCATAACATGTGAGTCAGTCATAGTCACATGGGCTTCATCCAGAAACGTTATGACAGCTAGTGCGTGTGTGTGTGTTCCTTCAGTGTGACTGAATCGTTTCATTACTACGGGTTTGCATTTTAACACAGTATCACCAGCCAAACCTGAGACAAGAAACAGACACCAATACTCGTGCACAGCTTCCTCCATTACGCTGTACTAACCTTAATGAGCACATGTGTCACCATGAGAAACCACCAGGTCTCCAAAACAGAAAACAGATGGAAAAAAAAAAAAAAAAAAAACAGGAGTCGCAAGTGTTAGAGGAGCCCTGATGCATTTCAGGAGCGAGGATTACAAATGAAAGTGCCAGACAGAATGGAGGGGATGGCCATGTCTTTGTCCAACTGCTCCAAGCTTCTCAGTGGGACAGAAAGTGACAGAGTGATGAAGGGAGGAAGAGAGCAGCTGGCAGTCTATTACACCATCTGACCCTCTGCCTTTCTTGTTGAGTATGCTTTAGACTCGGCAGGAGGCCAAATTTCCCCCGTCACTCTCCTTCAAACCCCCTTTAACCGGCTTCATGCTGCTATCGCGCTCAGTCCATCATCTAAACGCGGCCACCGGTTTCTTCTTCCTACTTCATTTTATCATGTCCTGCAACAGAACTTTAAAAAAAAAAAAAGAAAAAAAGGCAGCATCACAATCCTAACTCAAGCCTTACACCTCCCCCTTTCTCCTCCATCCTCCCACAGTCCTGTCCTGGCTGTAATCCCTTCTCCATATTGTCCTTTCCTTTCACACACACTGCTCTTCCCATGCTCACGGTTTCTGTTCGCAAATCACAAGTTCAGGAACCCAAAATGTGTCCAGTTCTCAGTAAAAACCTAAACGTACAGAGTTAAATATCCTGTTCATGATTTTCAGCCATTTTGCAAATGCTATGCTGACCTTGAACAACTCTGTCTATCTACAAACAGTTTAGAGGAAATCTGCTTTGGATTGTGTTGACACAAAATGCGAAATGGCTTTAAAAATATGAAACCTTGTCAAGAAGGGACCGTAAAACGCACATGCTTTCTCTGCAAAGGAAGCCGTGTTTGGAAGGGAATCACATCCATTTGCTTGGAGATTTTTATTTATTTATTTATGATTTAGATTTTACAATGCACAAAGACAAGAATTTCCCATGGAAAGGGCTGGGGCAATAAAAAAAGTTAAAGTGAGAGAAACACAGAGAGAGAGAGAGAGAGAGAGAGAGAGAGAGAGCAAGAGAGAGAGGGATGTCTCCAGCACCACAGTACGGCAGCACATTCCAGACTTCATTCAAATTGAAATGCTAATTCAAACACGCATTTGCAACTGTTGCACTGGCAGGACATTTTCCTGGAGGAAATGACGAAAGTGGGTTCACCTTGTAACAGGTGTCATGGCCTATTTTGCATCCCCTGCTGTCAAATGCCTCCCTTCACGTGCCTATGACGACAAAAAAGCTGTGAAAGCACGTAGTCATATACAAAGCATTTTCCTGACATGTGCTCCTGTGATTCTATGTGCTGGCACTCTACACAGATACCGCTTAGCTGATCTCCTTTCTTCACCTTATAGATTTTCATATCACAATTAAATTTTTTTAAATTTTTTTTTAAAAAATCATCATGCAAACGTCCAGCATACTTGTATATAACAACAACTGGCAACTTTGCCAAGTTCCAGCTCTCCCCATCGTACATCACTGACCAACCAGTGAGGGAGAAGGCTAGCTTTTCAAAATGCTGCATCACAGAGCAGCGTGAGATACCATGAGGAAAGCACTATCTGCCCTCTTACATATACATGAGCTGAGAGACACCCACGACTGCCTAGTGTCGCTGTGATTGACAGCAGGGGGATGCAAACTAGGAAAGGGAACATGTCACTCATCCCATGCAGACAGCATGGCCAATTTTGCTCTTTCCACAGACGGCTGTGACATCGTCGGGATTCGAACGTAGAATCTCCTTGACGAATAGGGCAAAAGCTTTCCTGCACCGCTTGGGAGCTGGGTATGACTTCCTTTGACAGGCCTGTGCACAGCTCATCAGACCCATTGTAACATTAAGTGATCATTATGTACATCATTAAGCTCATTACTCATTTTTGTTAACAACACTTTTTTTTTTGTATTTGCAACATACAATCGTTCTTTGGGCTTTTTTTAGATTCCAATTGATTTGAATGATGATTGCTGGTTGCTTTATGAGGAATGCGAGTGGTGGAGTCTGATGCCCAGGGTTGCACCTTAAGGTTAAACCAGATTAGCCATTTCCTCCAAAGCACCAGCAAGTCCTGTTTGCAGTGTCTGACTGACAGGCATACCTTGTTTATAGTGTTTTATTTTTGAGTTTCTCAGAATGTAAGGATGAGAACGTGCAAAACACAAATATAAGGATGGCCATTGCTTTTTTTGTATTTTTTTTTTTAAAGATGGCACACCACGCTATTTTAAATGGTGAAAATAAAAAAAATTTAATTGACGGCAGTTCTCATTTTTGTAAATATATACTGTATATGTGTTTGTAAATATAAATAAATATACACACACATAATATATATTACATTACACACACTATATATATGTGTGTGTATGTATGCATGTATGTATGTATGTACACACACACACACACACACACACACACACAGGAAATACAATTTCAAATACATTTTTGAATTAGCATTTTTTTATTTGCATTTCAATTTGAACAAAATCCAGAACATGCTGCCATACTACAGCCTTAGTTATCATTTACAGAGTCCTAACTGTCCTGATATTCAAAACAAGGCAATTTGTCTACAGACAAAAAGGGTTTCAGACCATGGGTTACAATCAAAACAAGTCACTTTTGAAAGAACCGCCCATTAGAATTCGCCAGAAAATTGCTTCAACCCCCCCCCCAAAAAAAGACAACCCCACACAGAGACGTGAAGTGACCTGAGCATTTCCTGATCCATTACAGAGGAGCTCTATTTTAGTGTCCAAGTGAGCGTTTGAAGCAGGTCAGCTCAACACTTGGTGTAGTGACATTTAAAATACTCTGGTTGAATAAACGACTCGTACTGTTGAATCAGTTGGCCGTATCTTAGGCTGACTGTTCCAGGTCTACAAATTCCTGTACTACCACGGTATGTTTTTCTCTACTGTACCTGTTAGCACGTGTCTGTAAGTAAAATCCAGACCATCTGATCTCCTTAAAAGAGTGAGGTCAAATACCACAAGGCTCATTGGTTATTATGCATCATGAGAATGCATGGGTGGTTTGTGTTTGGGTGGAAATCTAAAAAGAGATACTGGTTTATTACCAAGCATCAGCGCTGGAGGGACAAGGTTACTGGATTTAAATGTTAAACTAGTAACAGATTAGATCCATTTTCCTACCTGAACCTGCACAGTATTTCATGCATTGAAAGTGTGTGGAGCGAGGACTCAGATCTTGCAGTTAACAAATGATACGGGATGATCATGCGAGGCTTCATACAAGCTCTACGATCAGATCAGTAAATATGATGTCCTACATCTGTCATGCATCCACCGGTTTTCTCTTTTAATTTGTTGACAGGGAAGTCAAGACAGACACTGATAAAATCGCATGATAATAAGCTTGCAAGTTGAACAAAGTGTGTTGCGTTAGAAAAAGTAAATGTACAAAGCATCAAGCGCAAACATCTGAAGTCTATTGCAAAAAAAGTCAGTTGGTGTATGAAAATGGCATTTAAAGACATTTCCTTTCTATGTTGCAAACTTCCTCACAGCTATTGCAACGTGTGTATGCATGTGATGTTTTGCTTGGAAACGGTGCTTGTTGTACTGAAATATGGCACATGCTCACTGCCCTCAGGGGAAAAAACAGGTGATTTCTAAGATTATTTGTCACACATGACACACAGCATGCTGGATTTAAGTTTCACGACACACCAGAAGTTGTTGCCCAGGGATGGGATTGTGAACCACTGGTCATATTCCATACTGTGTGATTTTAAATCACACCCGTCATCATATTTTGTAATCTAGTGAATCTTCCGAAACATTTTTCACAATACAGTGATAAATGTAGTTAGATCAACTTTGAATTCAGGGTTGAATGCTGTTGAATTCCTGGTTCTGAATAGCCAAGAAGGTGTCGATTCATTTTCAGCTCTGAGAACACTGGCAGCTGAAATATCGGCAAACTGCCGCTATTTCAGCTGCCAGTGTTCTCAGAGCTGAAAAACGTTAATCGGCTCGTCCTGCAATGCTGGCTTCAACAAAAAAAGAAGAAAGCCGTTTTTTCTGGTCATACATTACATCTCAGTTATTTTCTTTTCTTTGCCTAAGCCAGATTCTTAGAAAGCAGGGGTCAGAGTGCAGGGTCTATGGCGCCCCTGGAGCAGACGGGGTTAAGGGCCTTGCTCAAAGGCCGACCACGAAGCTTGGGTTCGACCCCCTGGCCTTCTGAGCAGTAACCCAGAGCCCTTGACCTAGAACACATGAAAATATATCGTCATTGCTTTTGTGACGATTTATGCATGGAGATTCTGTTTAGACGTTTATAGAAGGAGTTTCCAGTGTCAGCACTTTGTCACAGATAGAGGTAGTTTTCCAGCATAGCACATTTTCAAAGCAGAGGACTTTATGCTTAACAATTTATTACAATGCAAGTGTTAACAGTAAATAACTTGTTCTGTGAATGTTGCACAGAAATTTGTACACACACGTGATGTGTATATAT
>JAQLOM010000036.1:6597810-6614818 GCA_030068315.1 Chrysichthys thysi | reverse complement strand
ATTTCACCTATCGCGGGGGGCGCGGGCGCCGGAACGTAACCCCCGCGATAGGTGGGGGTTCACTGTATTATCTTCAATACTTTGCTTTCCTAGTTCTTCCTCCACACAGGATTTATTTTTAAAAAAAAATCAAGGCTGTAATGGGTGCTCTCCTGGCAGTTTGGAATACAACAATATTGTGAAACTCAATGACTATCAACGTTAGCTTTCCGAATAAATGTCTGTCTAACCCTGCCAAAACTGTGGACTACTCATAAGACGGTGTCATGACAGCACATTCCTCAGCAGCACAACTTGGGAGATTGGAGTGGCACTGAGCAGCCAAATCAGTCCCACTGAGAGGAGATAAGCAGCAAGCAGATGGAGCAGAGACACTCAGGAGTCCACTAGCTGATTAATCGCTATCTGTTCTCTCAGCAACACAACTCGGCAGACACGAGAGGCAGCAGCGCTAACAATGTGTGTGACTTTTCTGTTGCGCCAAACAGCGTCTGGGTGAACATTATTAACTTTATTAGAACAGACTTTTCTCTCTTACCTTCTGCCTCTGTTGGACAGTGCTCACGGTGTCTGGCTGAAACTCCAGTTTGTCCGTGCGGCACAGTTTCCAGTACAGTATGCTTATGATGATCATCACCACCAGCACAGGCACCACCACTCCTACTATAATCCACGTGTTTGTATTCTCTGTCTCGGATGGCAGTGATACCTGCTTCTCCACGGCTGAACACACAACACACAGAAGTGCAAGCATGATTGCTATGCATATAGAAATAGACATTACATGCTATATGCACCAAAAATTTACCAGCCAATGGTCGAAGACAACGCTGCACTGTGCAGCACTATCGGAGATGAACTGTGTGAAAAGGAACGAGAAAAACAAACAAACAAAGAAAACAAACAAACCAAAAAAATAAGAAATTAAGAAAAATAAGGCAATGCATGCAAGCAGTGATTAAGGGGCCAAGCACTTTTTGGCCCCACCACTTAGTGACGAAGGACGTGCAGAAGCCATTGGGAGCACTTGTTCCCAAGGATATATAGCTTATTTCATTTAAAGACAAATATCAAGCTGTTGATGAAATATTGACTCACTTCCCTGTTTTCAATAGTCCTCCCAAGATGCAAATGAATTCGAAGCGAGTTTGTTAACAAGTTAGGTTCTTACACAAATGTGCCAATTTTGGTGTCAAAATGATAAAACATTGCTGAGAAATGGCCTCACATCCTGTAGGCGACCTCCCCAATAATTTGCTCGTGCATCATGGGCAAACCATTATTTCTTTTCTTTTCATTATTATTTCATATTTCTTTGTGAGAAACAATTTTATTGGCCTTGCTCTCCTATGGTGTGATCCAAATTTTGTGATAATAGGAAGAAATATGTAGAAGGACAAGCAAAAAAAAAAAAAAAAAAAGGAAGCAACAGCAATAAGAATGATAATTAGATGTTTAGCACTCCTAAAGTTATGAGCAGTTTTATAGATTTGTGAATTTTTCGCAAAACTTAGACACAACTTCTTGGAGTCCCTTGGGTATTCAAGTTTGGCAGAACATGTCACACCGTTGCCTCTGGCTTGCTCGTTAGGAATCTAAATATAAATCTATATCTGGATTTCCGTAAGGCTGCTTTGTGATGACGTCCACTGTTAAAAACCCTACACTTGTGAACTTGTCCTTTTGCGGCATGGAGAGTTAGATGACGCTGATAGACGGAGGGGACAGCCTCAGGCCTCCTGATTCTCACTGATACACAATAGGAAATGGCTTCATTAAGTCTAATGACGGTAAATTTTTCTGCTGTAGGTCAAACAGCTATAAATCCGCCAGCGCAAACACTGCCAGATACAGAGACCAAGGTCTGAAGAGGACATGCTCATTAAACCATTCTCTTTGATGTTTACGGTGCAGAAAACATAATTATTTGGTCTACAGACACCGCAGCCAACTGGCAATGAGTAACGCAAGGTCAGTAACCTAGTTATGCTCATTTGATTAAAAACAACATTTAAAAAAAGCTCCACAAAAGACTGCCTGCTGGGGACACGGAGCATGGCAAAGTAGTATGGGGTGGTGTTTCGGGGATGTTACTTACGCTGCGCCAGAATTCCCTGGACGCGGTATCCTAGCAAGATGGCTGCATGCTGGACGTCCAGCCTGTTGAGCAGGTTTGCGGTGGTGACAGCAGGCAGCCTTTCACCGTTTGCACCTTCCACAAAGTAGATCATCTCCAGAGGGTTGTCCAGTTCTGCCAGACGCGTAATCTGCACTATCTGAGTCACGAGTATATTTATATACAAGTTATGATTTAAATGTCTCTGCACACACGTTATTCATTCAGAAGTAATAATCACTAACCATTATATCCTCCTGATACCAGAAGTGTAATGGTGTGTGCCTTGTCCTTTCTCCTCACTGTTTCTCTTTTTTCGTAACTCATAACTATTCAACTTGATCATTGTCTCCAAACAGGAAGAAGTTTGGCAAAAGAGTAATAATACCCAATGGTCCTCATATGAAGATCTTACAAGGAAATACACACAATGTAGTTTGGGGGGAAATGTGATGTCCTCTTTGGAGGACATTAGGGTCTCAGAAGGATATAAATAATAATAATAATAATAATAATAATAATAATAATAACAACAACAGATATGTGTATCACAGAAATATACATTTAAATGTTTAATATATAAAGTGAAGCCTCCTATATATTTGTATAATTTACAGAATTTCAAAATTGCTTCAGGACTTTTCTATGGGTTCGACAGCCTGAGAATGAACACATGTGAAATCATCACTGTGTCAGATATCTGTAATGTCCTACACTGTGACACTGCGAAGTGCTGCTTCCCCTGTGTTCAGCTTGACAGGTGCTTTTTCTTTTTCCGAAATGCTTTTCTTTAACCATACAAATATTTTTGGATTTCGAATTTAGTAAGGCGTGTCCCGCCTCTCACCCGATGTCAGCTGGGATTGGCGCCAGCTTCCCCCCGCGACCCTGAACAGGATTAAGCGGAAGAAGACGACGAATTTAGTAAGGAAGTCCACTAAGGATGCCTTAAAATGTCTTAGTTTAAGCTCTAAGTTTGACGCATAATACATGACACTTGAAACAAGGCAGCATTTAGGTGTAACTTAAGTAATCTATATATTTAATGCTGTTAAGTAATGATAAAAAACATTAAAAATAATAATTTGTCATGATTTTATTAGTAATTTGCAATGTTATTAATATTATATGCCATATTTCACAATATTCCATGCCTACATATGAACCCTACATCTGACAAAAGCTATGTCAGGTCACTGTAGTGAAGACACTATCTGGGCTAAGGTCTAACACTGATTCGGGCTTCAGAGTTATTGGGGTGGAAAAGGACAGCACACAGCCTCATCTGGTCTTAACTTTCATGAAGCTTGGGTCTGCTTGCCCCCCCGTCAACTACACAAATGAACTCTAAGGAACACAAACTGCATGAAACACCTTCCAATTTCATACTCATATGCAGCCATTGTGTATTTATACTCTCATAAAAATTTTAGATGCTTGGGCATTTGGTTTTATTTGTACACCTGTGTCTAATTCGCATTTTGCTAATTAGCAGCTTTAAGGAAACGATAACACTCCTGTAGTATGTCTTATCAATATCAACACTGAGGATGTCTGAGTGTGCAGTGGGGGTTGCTATAAAACCAGGCCAGTCTTCAATCACCCTGCCAGCTCCGTGCTGTGAAAGCGGCCTGCCCCGCTCTTTATGTGTCCCATGGAATCGGGAAAAGCTCTCGGCAGAACAGACGCGCGATTCTAGAGTGACTCTGTCTGTGAAGTGTCTTCAATAATTGATCTGCTATCAGCTAACCATCCTATGAGCGGAGAATAGGGACCACTGAGTGCCTCCTCAGTTTAGGGATGAATAGAAGCTGTTGCTATGGATACTGCTGGGCTAAAAAATGGTGATGAGGCGAGGAGCGCAGGTGGTGACGGGAGCCATAGAGAGCGATCCATTAAGAAGCCAGAAAGGCTGAGGACATCCATGCAGGAAGAAGATGGGGATAATGAGGGAGCCCGTTTCAGCCAACACACATGCGGTGTGTATACATATATAAGCACGCACGCACACACACACACAGCCCAAAATATAATCCAGTGCAAATTCTGAATACCACACATAATAGAATTAATTTAATGTTATTTTAAATAACTGAATATTCTTCTATTTCTCATAGAAAAAGACTGCATCAGTGGAGAACATGAGCTCAAGTCGTACTTGGGGGTTTGCGATCCAGTACCTGTACGCTATTGTTGCCTGCACTGGTGGCTCTTTTAAGGCGTCGGCCAGCAGAAAGCCCCTCTCCAAGCAGTAATGCTAGCCTCCTTTCCATCTTTGCCTGGAAAATCCTATCACTCACATCACGCTCCATCACACCCAGCAACACTACACAACAGCAAACACAAATATATACAGTATGTACATGGAAAGATATATCGGCCATATTCAGAGGTCAGATCTAGCCACAGACTAAAGTGCTATTCAGAAGTTGTGTAAGAGTTACACACGCAGGGTGGAGCTTGACCTTGGACTTCAGGGCATTTTTCTTGCATGCTATCGGCTAGAGTGAGCAGCAGTAGTAAGATCAGAGCTGTACCTACACCCAACTCTGGAATGCCATTTGAGGGCATCTTTTTTGATGGATAAAGTTATGAATTAGCATGAATTGAGTAGTCAGCATAGGAGATGAGAACTTGGTAGTCAGCATAGGAGATGAGAACTTGGTAGTCAGCATAGGAGATGAGAACTTGGTCAGCTCGTTGTTCAAACCATGGGCACATGGCTCTAATTTCCTTACAGGAGGATGCATTAATCTGACAGGGAATTAAATGCGTGATAAAATAGCGTATATGCTGCACACACATTACTTATTATTATAAAAAAATTCAATCGCAAAATAATACATTTAGCTATTAATTAAGTGCTATTTTATAAGCTATTTTAAATGAGTGGATGACCTCTTGTTAAATTAAAAACAAATTTGCTGTAGTTCTCTGCTAATTACAATTCATCCTTTGCCAATTTACTAGATCCGATTTAATAGATTTAATAGAACGTCCTATTAGACGTTTACTTATATCATCATGTTAGTCTTATCTATTTATTTATTTATTTTTGAACTGCATCTTGCTTTAATGTTACACTATATTACATTCTGCGTCAAAGGGAAAAAAAATTTCTTGGGCTTGAAAGCAAAGTGCTTGTGTTTAAAGGCGGTGGTTTAAGACACTGTTGAAAAACCCATTATAGATACTTTTACTGGTGACCATGGAAGCATAACGGTAACTTCATGCAGATAATTTGCGTAACCTGAATGGTGCATGCAGAAAATTAACTTAAGCATGTGTGTACCCAGAGTCTGAATACGCATAACTTTCCCTTTTGTAATTTTTTGGACTTTAGTCGTCGGCTCTGAATATGGCCCTGTGTTGCTCTTTTAGAGTAGCAATCAACATGCGTACATTATTTATGTATTTATTTATTTAGTCACATAAACTAAGCCAAGGTTGGCATACGTTACCTGTCCTCACCCACGAAGAGCGTAGCAACTGTGTGGTGTTCAGTTCAGGGTAGTGAAATGCTGTTGACAAAAGAAATGACACCATCCTTCTCATACAGTAATCAATACATTAAATGAGTGCACTTACTGCTGACGGCTGGTGCACACAAATTGGACTCACGTTCTGCGATCTGCTGAACGGGGTATCCCAGGTAGTAGCTAAACTCCACCACACTGAGACGTCTCAGGTGACTGCTGACCTCTGACCCCAGTATATACCCTCGAGCGTCACGTACCGCAAAGGTGACGTCCACCGGCCCACGAAGCTGCCTCTGAGTCGGTGCCGCAGAGCTCGAGGTGATGTTCAGTACCTGAAATGTTTAAGATCTCGTGAGTTCACTACATATGGAAATAAGCTCACGTCTATAAGAGCACATTAATAATGCCAATGTCTCAAGCACAACCTGACAAACATGAATGAAATTCTAATTAATAAACTGCATGTGGACTCAGACAGAGGTTTTTTTGGGTTTTTTTTTTGGTAGTTTTGTAGTCATGATTATTCTAAAATTGAAATCAAATAGGGATGAGGTGTTTATGAGAACATCAGTCAAAGCTTAAGTGTGTTAATGTGTCAAAACTGAGAGCTGTGCAACGGTCCTGGTCCCCTACGCAGCACATTTCGCTCATTCATTTAGTTGCCTTGACAACTGTGGGGTTGAATAGTGCATGTTCTTCTCCCTAAATCCAATCAAAGCAACCGACTGAGAGTGATGTCATTTCAGTGTACGGGAAGCAATCTATAGAAATTGCTTCCAATCAGCAACACAGCGGCAATCAGTGGAAGAAAAACAGCATGTCTGGTACACTGCTGATACATGTCAAAACAGCACCATGATAAAGCCCTACCATATTTCTGAGATGGATTTAATCATACACCACGAATCGAAAGCACCAGTGGTCCATTTTCTAAAGAGTATAAAAGTATGGTGAGCAAATCAAAAGGACAGGTGGACATCAGAGCTGAGTCACTGGTATTAGACCCCTCTAAGCAGCTTGCATTACAGTCTCTAAGTTATATTCTGTACGACTGCCTTGTCTAACCACATATCACACAAATTAGCTTATTTACCCCAAAAAAGCAACAAAATACGTACAGCCGTGCATTTCAAATCAAACGAGCGAGAATCCAAAACGTGGAAGTGATTCTTACATGTACAGTAAAATCAGTGGACTCCTTTAAGCGACGGCGCACTTCGGCGAAAGCGTAAATCAGGCCTCTTTCAATGTGCTCGATGAATGTGCACACATGCACCTCTGTGTGGACGGGCACGAACTGAAGCACTGCAGAGAAAGAGGACGCAATAAGACATCTAGAGAGAACCTTCCTCTTTTATTTATTTTTTTTTACGTTAGTCATTACAGCAATACTGATATAAAAAAAAAACCAAAACACCACACCTGCATAGAAACACAACAGTTAAATGGATGTGAATGGGTGACGTGTATGTCTCTACCAGAGTGGATGTGGTACTCTAGGCCTGGTACAGGACTGATTGGGGAAACACTGAGAATGGTGTCAGACGAGTACGTAAACCGTCTCAGAGCGTTCATAACTGATATGGCTGTGTAGACAAGAGGACCAGAGACAGCCCGAAAGACAAAGTCTGGAGGGGATTTCACCACCTACACACACACACACACACACACACACACACACACACACACACACACACACACACACACACACACACACACGCATTCAATAAAACAAGATCCAAATGTAAAGCGAATCCAACATTAACACACACATATATCATCATTTCACCAAACAACGTCCCTCATGAGAGATTACTATGGGTTGAAATACAAACATAAACATGTTTTCTTTTCTTTTTTTTTCTTTTTTTTGAAAGCTCCAAGGAGATGAGCATCTGAAGCTCACTAATCTATGTGTTTATATTCAGAGAAGGGTTTCACTCTATGAAGCCTATCTCTGCATTGTTTGATTATGTTAAATGGACAGATAAAGTGAGACAGGAAGAGCCGTGTATTTCCGGATTGCCTTTCGAAAGCCGACATGACGCTTGAAGGCAGTCGTTATGCAACAGTTTGCCAGCTTTAAACATAAAGTGTTTACAAATGGTAGGCAACCGTCAGACTCAATAACAGATTATTGTATTATTATTATTATTATTCAATTAAAAGATAAAGCATTAAAAATGTAGTCTGAGTAATTTGGAAATGTATTCTATTTCTTAATAACAATAATTCCACAGAGGCGCCACAAAAACTTTAATGTATGTGAAGGAACCTGTTGGCCAATATTTTTGTCAGCCGTGCACCAAGTAGTAGTAAGAAAACAACGAGGTGTGACAACGCTACTTTATAATAATGAACAACTATTCCACTTTTACTGACCAAAGAGGCCACAGTCGCTCTGACTTCTGTTCTACTGGCTCACAAGATTGAGCTTTTATTTAGATAGAATCGGCACAACGCAAAAGTAACCACTACCCGTGCTGTTCGAAATAGCAAGAGGACACGTCAAAACTATCAAACTATGCTATAAAATGAACCCTAACCACCTGATATGTTTTCAAAAAATATTAACGTTCACCTGCAGCTCAACCGATCGATTGAACTCAGCTTTGAGGATCTCTCTGACTCTCGCTTTGGCGTAACCTGCAGTGGAGCCGAGCGGAAAACCTGCAACAGATGGGTAAGACATCATTCCAGGAGTCTCCTTTCTTTTCTTCTGTATTCAAACAAGCACTACACTGCCTTTGTCTCCAATCACACAATCTAGTGGGTTTTTTTTTTCTTCAAATCGCAAATATACATTAAAGGAAACATAATCCTGAAAAGAAGGCAGAAAATTAAATACATTAATTAACTTACCGACTCGCACTAAGTAGGTATCAGGTTTGGTAATGTTGCAGAGGTACTCTCGAACAGTGGTTGTCTGAAGAGTAGAAGTCTGGGTTGTCACTGAAGGGGTTGTAGGCAGAGTTGTGGTATTAAACACCGCAGTTGTTGGGCCTGGGGTAGTTACAGGTGTCTCATTGTATAATTCTGCAGTGGTAGAGACTGCTGGCTTGCTGCTTGTTCTCATTCCATCATCTGTAACTTCAGTGAAAGGGGTCTCTGCACCTGTGAAACCTTGATCAGCCATCTCGGTCACAGAAGGGGCAGAGGTGTTGAGAGTCGGCTCAGTGGGCACTACGGAGGCATTATGTGTCTGGGTGAACACATTACCAATGAGGGAAGAAGTAGGGAGTGAGGTCTCTGGCCAAGTAGAGTTGATAGACCAGTAGGTGTTCGTGGGAGTCGGAAACACGGCATCTGATTCCTCTGAATCAGAGGGTGGGAAAAACACTGATGAGGAGGTGCTGCTGGTGACGGCAGAGGAGACAGACTCTGTGCTAATCCAGTCAGCAGTTGTGGCCAGATCCCACAGGGATGTAGAAAAGTCCATGGAAGGATTTAATGCTGATGAGTACAAAAATGGAAATGTACCATTCATTAGACTAGGTCTTAATTCGGATAAATCCAAGATAGTACTGTTGGACAAATCAAATCCTGAGAGGTCTGTAGAAGATTCTTCAGGCCAGGAGTTGTTGTCCACAGGCTGCAGGCCCTCTTCATATGTTACCGTTAACACGGGATTGGCAGGAACGGTGTAGGTCCTGGTAGCGCTTACTGACACGGGGAGGGAGAAATACTTGGAAGTGGTCTGGTTGCCCCGTTGTTCTGTCAAGCTTTCGTTACTCTTTGTGAGTTGAATATTGTAGTACTCCAGACTGTTCATATCAGGCAGAAGAACATCACTGGGCTCAATGGTGACATAAGGCCAATTAGAATATGGCTCTGAAGTTTCACTCACTATGTTACTCGGATGTAAGGAGGCACTGGAATGCACTGCTGTAGGATGGATAGCTTGCACACCCAAGGAAACAGTGCTGGGAAATGATACATGGGTCGGACTTTTGGGAATACTGGTTAAGGTGGGGGTTATGGAGGTCATTACATTTTGAGAAATTGTCGTTTTGCTATTGGTTACTTGGGTGGAAGTTTTGGTGGAATTTGGGGTAATACTGAAGACCATGTTAAGATTCCTGGTAACATGCCTATCAGGGAAAGCTGTGGAGGGACTGGAGAGGTATCTTGTGGACAAAGGAATCATTACCCTTGAAGGAAACGACGTATCATATGATTCAGAGTTCGAGTCCTCAAATTCATACATGTCAGAGGGAAAACTGGTAACCAAAGAATAGTCCTCTCCCTCTGATCCCATGAAGGACATCGTTTCCAAGTAATCACCAGAACCAGAACCATAGTCCACATCCATAGTGCTGGTTGGAAAGAAAACCTCTGGTGGACCCATGGTGGGTTCTGTAAAAGATGAAGTCACATGATAGCTTCCAAAAATGGCATGACTTGGATGTAACTGATGATCATCTAGGGTAGCATCATTTTGAATGTTTAAGTCATGACTAGGGACTAAATGATTAGAAAGTTCTTCTTGGTTTCCAGAAGTCGTGTCACTCTTGCTAATTCTTTCTACGTGTAATTCAGGTGGTGGAAATGGCGGTTCTACAAAAGAATTCAGCTCAGTTGTAGGCAAAGTTGATGGTGCCTGTGTGAGCTGTATGCCTGAATGTACTGCAGGGGCAGAGAGAGGCTCTGGATTGGGGAAATAGCTTGGAGGTGGCAGGGATGCTGAGCCATACACAGTGTCGCTGATGTGACTGTAGTAATACTCTGAGGCTTTGGGGGATTCAGTGTTAGGCAAGATGGAGAACGTCCTATGGATGTCGCTGGACTGTCCCACGGCTTCAGAGGAAGTGTATAGTACGGTGATGGGTGAAGCTGTATCACGTGGCACTTCCTTCAGAGATGGAAGCTTTGTTGTGTTGGAATCCAACAAAGGCCAGTCTAAAAATAAATTGAAAAGTTACATTACTGCTTGACAAAAATGCTAAAAAAAATTAAAACAGACCGTGGCACAATATTGACTAAAACTCAAGCCAAGAAATTTGATCGGGGTAAGAATTGATCTGATTTGAGAACTGACCTTTCTTGGTTTTCACCCCTTAAAGATGATGTCCTAGTCAGATCTTTTATTTTGAGCCAAAATGATTTTGATTAACATTCTAAACAAGTTCAACACGACGTATAAGCAAAATTTAACTCATAATATCTACTCGAGGACTCATAATGGAGACTAGATGTTTTGAGGCCTCTAATTACCTTCACTCTGCATCTGGTCCATTCATCTGCCAAACTATATATTTTCAAAATGGTAGACTTTTTTTTTTGTCTCAATGAAGCTGTGTAATTAACTTTTACAGATGAGTGGATGCAGCACAAAACCTTTTAATAACAAAATGCATGTATGGGCCTAGTCATTAAAAAGAGTAACCCTAAGCCTACTAACAGGTAGCAGGCTATAAAACGCATTTTATGAACACCGGGAGTATCGTAAAAATACACAGAAGAACATTTAGGATTTAGAGTCAAGTATGATGCAAAATGGAACAGTTAAAGTTTTTTTTCCAGGCCCGACTAACAAAAGAACCATCTTTATGGAAATCCCGTATAGAATGTGCCAACTTATTACTTATAATCTATCCACTATTTATCTTTTCATATTCCATCACTTGAAACTGATCTTACATGGCAAATTATATTTGACCCAACTTTCATGAGTAGTTTTAAGTCGTTATTTAAATGTATTGAGAATACAATGATTTCACGGTCACAATCACATCTAGTTTCTCGAAAGACACCTGAGCCAGAAAACTACATTTCAATAATTGAAAGTAAACGTTATTCCTAAGAACAGTGTATATCAGTTTGATTGGTTTATATGCTTGAATGCTCTAAAATTTCCATTAGCGCACGACTTACGACGTACGCAAGGGCACTGGAATAAAGACTGGCTGTGTGTTCAGTAGCAGATGTGTGCTAATGAAATGGGCCTTTCTGGGGAGGATGCAGAGGAAAGGTGAGGTGCTTTCGTAATGAAGGAAAGAACGGACTCTCCTATTAGAAAGTGGGTGTTAGAGCTTGGCATCTAGGCTAGAAGACTGGTGTTGCATAAAAGCACAGCTCATGAATAGCTGCTCTGTTGTAGTTCACAGCGAAATAAGTAAGTACCCAATCCGTAGTATCCAAATCTATTCCGCAGCTGCTCGATGCAAAAATTTTGTCAACTGTGCCCTCTCTGGTAGAATAACACTTCTGCAAGCTACATGTGGAAAGATATTTTGAACCGTCGGTTGGGCCGTAACCTTGTCCGCTGTGCTGATTAATCTAATGGCTTCCAGAGCAATCGATACACATTCAGATAGAAATCAGGACCACGTCCCAAACCACATAACTGACGGACTACTTAGTATGGCAGAAGGAGGTCAGGATCATGGTCCAAATGTTTACAGCCCTGTAGATATAATTACCCGCTTGCGTTGTCTCAACATCAGTACCATTATGAGAATTAAAAACTTTACTGTGCACATCAGTGTGACTGTCACGGTTACTGTGTACTGAGGAGAAAAGTGCAAAAACCTTGCTGCGGTGTTGTTGCACGTCTACCTGCATTGGATAAAGCTTTTCGCATCTAGACGACTGAACATTAATGAACACTTTAACGCTATCTAACTTGACTCTAAGTAAACTGCAGTGTACAAAATTTCCTCTGGTTGCTTTTGACATCTGTATGTTTTATTACGTAATCTGTGTTCTCTGTATATTGCATTATCTAATGTGTGTTTTCTTCTCCAACCTGTTAAAAGCATTTGAGACAGAGTGTTAGCTCTAACAATAGCTAAAACAGAGTAATAAATATACAAACTGAGGTGAGCAGATGCCCCAAATGGCTCAATCAAACTGCACAACTGGGTAATAACACAAACTCCACAAAGAGGATCGATCAGCTGGCGGTCATCAAATTAGAGAACAAGTAAATGTTCAACAAGGAAAAAAGCTCAGACTCCAGAATCCATTTTGTTCTTAACGTATTATTTTGAATCTCATTCGATGACTTATATTCTCTACTCTCTCACTCTTCTCTGATTGCTTGCTGGCCCTTGTGACTTCTTTTGTGCCTGACGTCTGACATATCTGAGCTGACGTACAGTATAGGTGTACTAATTTCCTGCCAATTCTGACCCTGGACCCCTGACGTTCAATGAGTGTAAATTACTTTTAGAGGATTGTCATGGAGACTGAGAGCACATGAGAGGCATCATGTTATATCCTCCTGAGACCAGAAGTGTAATGGTGTGTGCCTTGTCCTTCCTCCTCACTGTTTCTCTTTTTTCGTAACTCATAACTATTCAACTTGATCATTGTCTCCAAACAGGAAGAAGTTTGGCAAAAGAGTAATACTCAGTGGTCCTCATATGAGGATCTTACAAGGAAATACACATAAAGTAGTTTGGGGGCAAATGTGATGTCCTCTCTGGTGGACATTGGGGTCTCAGGGGGACATAATGTTTTCTCCCCTGACTCAAAAAGCTAAATAAAATAAATAAATAAAGACGGCTAAAAAAAAAAAAAATTTAAAACATACAAATTGTGGCTTTGAGTAATCTCATGACTTTTGCATATCCAAACGTGCAATTGGATTCAGACTGCAACATAAAAACAGCCCCCCTCCAAAAAACAAAACAAAACAAAACCAAAAACCCCAGCTCAATTCAATTTTCAAAAATATGCTTATGACCCACTGTGAACTGTAACTGCAATCTGTCAGAGAGATCACTAAACATGACTCCAGATTCAAACCAGACAGCCGTGCGAGTCAGGAGTAACTGACGTTAATCAAGTATCTGGAGCAATCCTCCCACTTTATTCACTAATTATCCGGTAATATTTTCGGCCCGTTAAGCGATATTTAGGAACTTGCAAAGTAAAAAGAGCCAGGAGTCAAGAGGAACAGTTTAATATGCTGGTGTCATTAACCTAAAATAATAAGTGACTTGGACAGAAATATAAAAAAAAAAAACATAATCTTATGCTGTCTTAAATGGGTTCGAATATTTCACGCTTAGGTCTCTGGAGAGGAAACAATCTCTGTGTTTGCATCCATACCCTGCAGCTGGCCAAGAGTTTGAAGCCCCTAAATATGAGTTGCTGAGATATTGACCCTACATCTAAAATAATTACCCAGCAAACACAGAACATTTGACTAACGTCAGCTTGTGGTTCTCCTTCCGCCAACATTTACAGGACGTTATCTCCAGGTTAATGCTAGGGCAACATTAATACGACCAAACAGGAACGTTCTCCATAGATTCCCACATTAACAACATTACAAAAGCGTTACGAGAACGTTCCATAAATATAAACATACAGGCAAATACTGATGGCAGATTCATGTAAAATGAACTTTCTTGATGGACCACAGGACAACCAACCAAACCTTCACAGAATGCTCCTGTGTCCAAAAAAAAAGACTTCCCGGATTTTTGTCTGGGTGTAGAACAATGGGCTGATGAATTAACAACAGCAATAATAATAATCAAATATTTCTTATTTGAATAAAGGTTTTGCGTCATTGCTAAGGCATACAAACCTAACGCCACCTCACAGCGTCGGAGTCCCTGAACTAAAGATACTGAGCTCGAGTTGTGGTCGCATGTTCTCCTGTGTCCACGTGGGGTTTCTCTGGGTTTCTCCCACCTCCTAAACCATGCATGTAGCTGGTCTGGCTATGCTAAATTGCCCCGAGACAGAAATGAGTGTGTGAACGTGCGTTTACCTTGGGATCGGCTCTGGCCCGCTACAACACTGACTGAAATGAAGCTGTGAGATGAAACTGAAGAGGACTGACTGAATACTTTCTAGGTCTTCTAAGTTATCAGTGTACTCAGGCAATCTAACCTCTTATATTTACAGTGACCAACACAACTGGATTTCGAATGAGACTTTTCCCAAAATCACTCTCACGGAAGAACGTCATACTTACCGATGTAAAGCAAATGTTATATTTTACAGCGTGGCAATCTGAGACAACTCAGAAACACAACCTTACGGTATAATTCTACGGCATGGATGTTTGCAAGGTGACTTTTACAACATTACTAACAAGAATATCTGAGCATGCAGAAAGAAAAAACCCCAACATTTTACAAGTGTGCTCTGTGTTAGCATACTTCAAAACAGGCATTACCTAATTTCTACAGAGTGGGCCGACTTCAGCGCTAATGAAACAGCGTGACCCTGAGCGGTGCCAGACAGATGACGATGTGACAGACTGAAGGCAGGGGAAACACTGGGGATGAGTCGCTCTACCACCTGCCCCAGAAACATGACCATGCTACGCATCGCTGCCATTTCATTGTGATCCCTGTCCTTGAAGAGATGGACCTACACATTGTATTCTCAGAAGGCGCGTGTGAGTGATCGGATGTCACTGAGGGCATGTTACACTTCCAGCAGGATCGTACGTACTGCAACAACAGTTGCACTGAGTGGGAACCCGAAGACAAACAGCATTGCAAAGAAAAGGTAGAGAGAGAAAAGAAAAAAAAGAAAGAAATGATAACTTTAGACATTTTTTAAAAAGCAATCTTTAAAGCTTCCTTTATTATATCCTTTAATATCAAACGCATCCATATCCTGATATTAATTCTATGCAAATGTACTGAAATATTACTATCATATACAGTATAAACAGAATACTGTGAATATTATATTTTGGCACAAAGGCAATCCAGAGATGTGGCTCTAGGCTTTCAGGTTTCGCCGCTGATGTTTTTATTTTCTTTTCCCCCATTGACGTTCGCAAAGCACTTTTATTTGACACTCCAATTGATTCAAATATTTCCTTGTGGCATGACCGACTACTAGCTCATGTTATACATTCCCAAATCTCACAACCGGACAAACTACTCACAAACATCGAACAAGGCCACGTTCTGGCCATCAGCAGGAATGATTCTCCCTAGCTGCATATTTTTTTTGGCTTGCATAAATGACTAACAATCTATACGAATCATTTGCCTGTCATCACACAACTCTCTTAATAACCTGTGGACAGAAGATAAAAACATGGACAGACTTGAATAATACTGTAGATATTATCAGCATAGAACAAGGACTATGTCTACGTCACACGGAACCAAAGTATGTAAGTAAGTATTGTGTGTGCATAAGTCATATTTTGGAGGTAAATTAAGTTAGCTACCATTTTAGCCTGCTTTATTAGGTTTCCGGATAAACAAAACACAAGACTGGGTAAGTACACCTGCGCTTCCACTTGCCCTGTGGGCTAAATAATGAATTTCCAATCTAATAACACACACAACACAAAAAGGAGGCTCTGGGAATCAGCCTCGTGTCAATGGTGAGAGGTCGATTTTTGCACTCTGATCGCTGTTGCTAAATTTTTTTAGCCCATTAAAAGTGTGAGCGAGAGTGAACAAAATGACGGACGGGAGACTTGAGATGAGATCAACCCCACATAAATGATTCAGTTCAGCAGACTCGAATGTAATTTGCTCCTCCCTGGACTCGTGTCCACCGCTGACCCTGATAATTTAACCCAATAAAAGCAGAAAAAGTCTGTCTGAGGGCTACGGGATCCGAGCGTCCCCGTAACGCCTTGACGCGAATCCGTGTAACGGCGAAAAGAAATGAAATGGAAATACACGCGCTATCCTTTGCAGTGCATACAGCGTGTCATTAACATCAAACACGCTTAAAACTGTCACCACGTTTTCCTCGAGTGGGAGGATATAAAAATACGAGACGAACTATATTAGCATCACAAATGCAAAACAACGCAATGTTTTCATCTAAATGGACCACGACAACAAGCTAACGGCGAAACAAAGGCTCTCACGTCTCACGATTTTATATACGAGGCGTGTCTAATTGTGCAGCAGCAGCGCAAATAACCGCAAAACCAAAAAGAGCGTACTATACAAATCTCTCCTGCTTTCATTATCAGGGCTCGGTTACAAAAGTTCATTTAAAAGGAACAGCTGTGAATCACACAAAAGTGAGTCTGTAGCCAAGGTCTGCTGCTGGGAAAACTAAGATACCAATTATGGGCCCCCTTTTAATGATGTCATTTCCCTTCATTTGCCGGGCTCCTTCCAGTGAAAGGCTCATTTGATGGTGGTGCTATTCCAGAAAAGCCGGGTGAAACGCTCTTTTGCCCACACATGTTTCTGTTTTAGTCACATCCCATTGCGTGACTGCTTTTCTCCCTCGCTAGCAGAGACTCGGCTCGCACTCTAATAGAACAATAAAGTGATGTCTGTGCTGACATGCAGTTTATTTCTGAGAGAAGTTTGTTAGTGCAGGAGTACTGGTACATTCGTCTTTATTCGTCTTCTACCGCTTAATCCTGTTCAGGGTCACGGGGGAAGCTGGCGCCAATCCCAGCTGACATCGGGTGAGAGGCAGGATACGCCCTGGGCAGGTCACCAATCCACCG
>JAQLOM010000036.1:6559522-6572829 GCA_030068315.1 Chrysichthys thysi | reverse complement strand
TCACCATGGAGTCAAACTCACCCCCTGGTACCAGGAACGTGACTTTTTCATGGTACCAGAGCAGGGTTAAGCTGCAGAAAACGAGTGAGTGAGTGAAACTGGGTGAGTGAGTGAAACTGGGTGAGCAATGTCCCCCTGTGACGTCACCGCACCCCCTAACTTCTCACAGGAATAACACAAATACACCACCGGCCAACAAATTCGCACATCACAAATCTTTCAGTATAAACTCTGTAGTTAAAGGTAGTAGCTCTGTGGCTAACATCACTGCTGCTGAAGCTCCTAAACCCTGTACAGTCCTTACCTTGAGCTGGGAGGTGTGAGGTCGCCATGGAGACCAGCTTTATCAAGCACAGAAGGAGCACGCGCCATCCTCGGCTTTGCGCCGTCAGAGCAGCTGCACGCGTCACAGCCTCCATTCAGACAAACTCATGTTTTTACTCAGGGCGACTGGAGAAGAAGCGGTCTGCACCGGGGCACCGAGGGCGGAGAGCTGCAACATCACATCAGGGGTGGATCACACACACACACACACACACACACACACACACACACACACACACACGCAATGCAACGAAATTCATCATGCTTTAAAAAAAAAGGGAAAGAAAAAAAAGGCGCACGAGCGTGCGTTAGGGGAGAATTCTGCGTGCGCGTGCTCAGTGTGGGACTCGTAGGTGTGCGCGAGACGAGAGGCAGCGCGCTTTCTTTGTTTCTTTAGCACGCGACCGTGCAGGGGGAACACCAACAAACCGCCCTTTAAAAAAAAAAAAATCTATTTTCATACCAACCCAGGCTTTATATTAAACTATATCCACCACCACCCCACCCCCTCGTGTCAATCATACTGCCCCGAGCTAATGTGAGGATACCCGGCTCCTCAGGGCTGTTTAACATCCATCTGCAAGGCTACTTCCCAAAAGTGCTACACACACACACACACACACACACACACACACACAGAGACCCTGACAGCGATAATAACGGTCTGCACTGGCATGTCAGCTAATCTAATCTAATGTAATGTTAGCTAAGCTAGCTAACTGCCCGTCGCTGGTACAGGTCAATATATTTCTAAGGGGAAACAAAAGTTGTCCGTGTATTCTCGCTAGCTAACATTAATTACATGCACGCTAGCCGAGCTTTGTGCAAAACCCAATATTTTCGCTAACTGCCCCACACACACACACTGGGAAGCCTGGGCTAATAAGACCCACGACCCCTCACTTACCGTACAAAGCGCTTAGTTAATTAAACATCCGGCCCAGCTGACGGGTTTCAGACTCAAGTGCAAATCAGGTGCGGATCTAAGAAAAGTTTTTATCCCGTGATATCCAGACATAACGGGATATTTTTCACGGATAGGTGCCTTGACTCCTCTGTGCTCAGAGAGCATCCTTCCCTCCTCCAATGGAGCCACTCGTACTCGGCACTATACTAACCCCGCCTCTCCATTGTACTTATTTGGGCATATAGTCCAAGGAGCTCGATCGCTATTGGCTAGAGGAGCTGTCCATCAGTAATAGGGTTAGGTTGAGTCGCTCACTGGCGTCTGTGGTTTCACGGCAACGCCGAGTGTAGTTTGTGTATAGTTTGTAGGACGAGGTAAAACGCCAAAATTAGTCCTGTGGGGTGTTGAAAGGTCTAAACAGGGCACAAGAGGACTGATGAGAGAAATAAATTACTTAGTACGCTAAGAGTTTAGAGAAATATTACTAACATGTTGTACTTTCTTAATACATGAGGAAATGCAGGACTTGGAAAGTCGTCATTGAAAATATATTGACTCACATCGCCCCCTTTTGGTGATGAAGGAAAGGACAGCATATATTATAGGTGAATAAAGGGTCAATTTTTGTTCATTCCCAGTTTGGTGAAATGCATTGTACAGAACTGTCTCTAACTAGAATTCATTTCATTTGTTTTATTCATGCTAATGAGATGTGCTCATTTTCAGCTTATAGGATAAATTATAATTATTTGTACACTAGTGGGTTATAGGTAGGAAAGTGCAACATTGCTTGAACAGGACAACGCACCATTGATTGATTGATTGATTGATTGATTCATTCATTCATTCATTGATTCATTCATTCATTCATTCATTCGTCTTCAATATCCTGGTCAAACTCACAGTGAGTCTGGCCACTATCCCAGTAACAACCTAGATGGGATGCCAGTCCATCACAGGCCACCAGACACAAACTAATTCACATCTAGGAGCAATTTAGCATCCATCTGCTTGCATGGTTTTGGAACCTTTCAGGCGTGCTCATGGTGGCTAAGACGAATGTTCAAACTGGCAAATTCGTTAGCGCTCAGAACACACAAGCAGATCTGATGTCCCAAATAGACAAAGAGGTTCAACACCCCCAGTCAGGTCAACTCTGTTTGTAGGTTTTGTCTTTCTGAATAACTCACAAACTGAGCATGGCAACCTAGCAATCCACGAAACAGTCTAGAATCCTAGAACCCCTACTCCATGGGCCTTATACTGTATACCCTTAAATTAAATGAAACCTATTTACTGAATCTGGTGTATTGCACAATTCCCAAAACATTTCTTCAGGGACTGCTCGAGCGCAATAAGCCCTATCTACAGTTAAAGCATACGTGGTGACTATTGCATCAAATCAGAGCACAGCGGATGGGATCCCTATGGGGGCTCAATGAACTATTCCAATGGTTAAACCTGGGATTTTTGCCAAGGTCATGTTGTAAATCAATCAATTGACCTTGCTGCATTCCATTAAGTCAAATCTGCTGAGTAGTTATTGTTGTGCACAATACAAGTATTATGATGAGATTTTATTTAGGCCAGGTAGCACCCACCCCTTTCCCAGACCAACCGTATATCTGTGATGGAGGAAGCAGGCTTTCTTGTGTAACCAGGGACTGGCACACTGACTGATGGACATCAATCACGGTTCAGCATGTGACCTAGTTCTGAGAAATTCATGAGCCATCTTGCATGCACAGAATGTTTAAGATTTACACACAGATTTTCAGTGTTGTTCAAGTCAGGGACCTGTGAGGGCCATTCTTGTATCTTCATCTTGCTTTTGGTGAAGGACTCCCTGATGAGCTTTGAGGTGTATTTGTGTCATTTGTGTCCTGTCATGGAAGCCGGTCTCTTTTTAAAGAGTTCTTTTTTTATCAAATGCTGCTCCTTTTTTTCTCCAAACAGTGCACCAGTTCTATCAGAAAGTTTTCTTGGTCTTCCAGATCTTGCCTTGACTTCCACTGTTCCTTTTAATTTCCATCACTTAGTGACATTTCAGATGCACTATGATGCCTTTTCATAGCTTTCAAATGCTTTGTGAGCATCAGTTAGCATTTTCCAATCCTCAGACAGCTGCTTAGAGGAGCCCACGGTTGTTGAGTGTTAGCACTAGGTTTGAACAGTCTGAAAATGTGTTACACTGTGGAACTGTCTTCAGCTGACGACTCCTAATGACAATCCTTGACCTGATTAATGAGTCCTAATGAGTCAATTAAGGCCTAATGAGTTAATTAAGTTTTGAGACTATACAGTTAGAAGGGTGTCCAAACTTTTACATATGCCACAATTATTATTTTTTTATTTTTATGTTAATCAAATATAAAATAGCTGTGCTATATCAGTCATTCATTAATCCTGTTCAGGGTCGCGGCGGAGCCAATCCCAGCTGAATTTCCGACTTTTACCTCGTTTGTTCGTGTCAGCCTGTATGTGTAAAGACTTTGAGAGAGAGGTGAGGCTGGTGAGGGAATGACTGCTTAGACCGTAACTGTTATAACTGCAGTGATCACAAGAACTAGCTTGTTTCATAGACATTCTACGGTGAATGGATACAATGTACAATGTCACTCTTATATTAAACATTCACTCACTCGTCTTCTCTGGGCAGGGCACCAATCCACCACATGGCAAACACCCAGAGACAGACAAGTCAACTTAAGACAGGCGGGGTACACCCTGCCCAGGGTGTACCCCGCCTCTCGCCCAAAGTCAGCTGGGATTGGCTCCAGCTTCCCCCCGTGACCCTGAACAGGATTAAGTGGCAAAAGATGAGTGATTGAGTGGTAGTCCTTACAAATTTTTAACATGTATATATATGAGAATGCTTTGAGTAATGAAGTCAAAACCATGGGTTGTTCCATGCAATAACACACGTATCAGGCTAACGAAATGAACCCCTTCATCTGAAGGTTTTAAAACCCAAAAAGCATATATGTGTCAAAAACCCGAAACAAACAAACAAACAAACAAACAAAAAACACTATCATGAGATGAGGAGATTAATGCTGTGACAGTTTAATGTAAATCCAAGACAAAGTGTGATTACATTTCTACACATATACAATATGCATATGTGAGCATACAAATTCTCATTAATAACTCGATTCACCTTGGAGACCGAAAAAATGATCAAAAGTAACAGTGAATAACAAGCTATAACATAGTTCACCACAATGCGAGCCCCTTTCTCACCCTACAGTTAGTAAATAGAACAATTAAAATAATAACTATATTCTTCTCTAACCCAGATGTTTGTTAAAATCCTCCATAAATTTACACTGCTATCGTTAGTTGTCGAAGCCTAATATAAACTCACTCAAATTTTTCTACAACGAAAATTAAGAGAAGCACACAACATCGTAATGGTAACACAAGCGCTTAGCTAGCAAGTACTCAACTTTTTGGAGTTAAATCATTCTTCTTATTATCATCATTATATCATTATTCATTTCTTTTTTTTTTTTTTTAACATTCTATAAAGCCAGTAAAATATCCATTCTCATAACATACTTAATAATATTAGTCTAAGGTACAGGGTACACGTAGCGCTACGTTAACAGATTGAAATAATGAGACTTCACACTTCTTCTTCAAATCCCCAATGAAGAAATCTAAATAAAATAAGACAGTAACAAAGAAACATACTTGAAAATACTTCAGCACACAATAGCTTTGACAACAACTAATGAGATACACCATTGAGAAAATCTACAGCAATAGACACACAAAAAAAAAAGAAAAAGAAAAAAATCAGGGTCGGGCTGCGATGCTTTCTTAGGTCTCTTAGGTCTCATAGAAAAATATTTCGTGTACATTTGACTTGTTTCTTGTTGCTGTGCAAGTAGAAAAAACCGTTCATGTCCTAGATGGTTGCACAAATGGCTACGGTGCATCACCACCACGTAACAGATTACCGTGGTGACTTGTAATGAGCTGTCGTTTTGTCAGGTTAGATCTGACAGGTTTGTGTTCGATCAAGTGCGTCTGCAGCACCGCCTGCATGCTGTAGCTAGTACGCCTTCACCATTACATTACCGTAATAACGCTAGGCCATTTTAGAGCTGTTTCCACAGTCAGGTTTAAACAAATACACACGTGTTTAGTACCTGACTGAGAATCTGACCAAGGTTAAAAATCAAACTTAGACCTCTGGGAAAGATCCTTGACTTTTTTTTTTTTGGTTCGGAAAAAAGTACGGGACACGGCCATGGCTATATTTTGGCCTCTTAGCACATTTGCACATGCAGATTAATGACTCCATTAAACCCATGACCCCTCATGCGCTGGAAAAATAAAAAAATAAAAAGAAAGACGTTTCAAACACTTAACACGAGGGCTTTAAGTTTGTTGAAGTGCTGTCACTGTGTCACCGAAAGGAAGTGATACAACACCTGTCAGCTCCGACGTTGTTCAACAGTGTGTGTGCTTCACGAAGCGTTCTCATGCTGATTCGATTATTTAGGGTAATAAACGAGATTTTCTCCTGTCAGGAAATTAAAACGCTTCAAGAGTTGCCTAGGAGGACATCTGGCGCCGGGAATGTCTTTCAAACTGAAGGGGAACACAAGACTGTTACGGATTTGATTACCATGAATAAAAGCAATGCAAAAACAAAACAAAAAGAAGTTTCATGAAAAATAGAAGAAGGAGTCGATTTCAACCATTACTTAAAGCTTCAAGTCCATCGTTTGGAAGGCAGTGTTTTGACCCAGGGATGAATTTCCAGCAGGTGATCGTGGAAAGCAAATCATAGTTGAAAAGTTGTTTTTTTTTGTTTCTTTGTTTGAAATTGTTTCACATATAAAAGATGCTTTAGTACTTTTCAGACATTTTGGTAGCAGTAAGGTCAACAGAGCTGTACTGTAACCTATGTATCAAAAAATCCAGTTACTATTTTGTAGAGCTAATAGGGCCTAATAGCTCATCTCATTTAGTTCAAACGTGATGAGCTACATGAAATGGAAAAAAAACAAAAACAAAAACAAGACATTACTTAGAATAATACATTTCGTTAATGGATGTTAATGGTAACCAAGTTGTTCTAGTGAGACATATTGCATCCTTTTTTCTTTTTTAGGAAAAATGTACATTTACAGTAAAAAGATGGCACTGTTTTATCAACTAAAAGTTATTATATATATATATATATATATATATATATATATACAGAGAGAGAGATATCTATGAGATGCTTAGTCTCACATTGTACATTCATTTTGTGCTAGCGACCATTACTGCTCTCTCATTCAGGTCACTACGGAGTACTGCTTTAGGTGTATTTGTTAACTGATTCACATGTTCATCACATTAGTGAAGCTGAAGAACTCATAACGAAGACGGATAAGGTGAAAAAAAGTGGCCTTATTTTCGGATAGAAATCAAACATACGGTCGAAATGATTTGTACAATGCGATCCAAACAAAAGCACTGAGCAGCCTGGATGGCATGGCATGCACAGCAGCTTAATGGGGATTCGGCATGAATTCTGAATCCCTATCTGATCCTATATGCTGTGGTCTTAAATATTTCTCATCTCGATCTCATTTTTCTTTCTCTGTTAGTCATCTGAGTTACTTCGATGGATAATTCTGTGCATCATCAACACACTGAATTTCTTTGGTGATAAGAACTACAAGTGTGAAATGACAACGAGTCCCCGTGTAATCAGACAGGCCAGTCTAGGTGAGGTAAGACAGGACACGGAGACGACAGACAGCGCAGTGAGACAGGACAACACTTTCTAATACGGAATGTTAGATGTATTTCTATGGACACAGGAACCTCTCCGTCTCAGTGTACCGGGGCCGGTGAGCTTGTACAGGGCCTACACAAGCTGAATACAACTGAATACACTAGACATCCTGACATCCTACATCATTCAGATCCAAATGAACAAAATTCTCATTAAAAAAAAACAAAAACAAAAACAAAAAACTATCAACTATGCTCATGAATTAAATATGTCTGGGTAGAAGGTATCGCAATGGAAATCAACACTTTTGATTACTAGACGTCCCTAAGAATACTTATTACGCATTATTACGACACATCGGCCATCAGACACAAATAAAAATGAGCCTAATGATGATTTAAAAAAAAAACAAACAAGACCTTGGCGCTTATTCTAAGCGTATCTCTAACTGGCAATATATTTGTAGCGTAGCACGATGATGAAACCAAACGCAAAAAATAAAACGCAGGTACTATGGCGTGACATGAGAGGGGAGAACCAGATGCAGTCGGAAAATCACATGCATGTGCCCTCATCAGGTCAAATCACTTAATCGTTGGCTGAGACACGAGCTGACGTTAACTCGAGCAGCAAAGAAATCCAAAACAAATAAAAAATAAACAAGACAAACCAGACAAAACAAAAAAGCAAGACGTTGGCCCATGATTTCTTCCCCGTGTCAGCTATCCCCTTCCCTCAAAGGGAGATCTAGTACAAGTTCTTTCTTTAATTAAGACAAAGAGGAACAACAAATTTCTGCAACTCTTTCAGGTGAACAACCCCTCCCGCGACTGGCTTTGCTTCACGCTGAGAACCGCAGCCTTCAAAGTGCGCAAAACCCAGCACGGATCTTCACAACAACCCTTCAGATCAGAAGCTAGTGTGTTTTCATGCAGTGCCTCAAGTAGCGCAGATTCCTCCAGGTCCTAACCGACATGCTCAGAGCCAACATGCTTTTCTCATTAAGATGTGGAATTTAGTCTCCCTCTGTCCTCCCTCCAATTCCCATCCGAAATCCACCCAGTGCCATCTTTTAGCACCTTAACCGGTCCTGTCCCTACCTCGACCCGCTCGCTCACCCTCACAGGTTTACTATTTCAACATCGTTTCTGCACCAGGCTCGCCGGGGCCGTTCAATGCTCATTGCTCTGCAAACACTCCTGCTCGTCTGACCTTCCTGCAGAAAGCCCTCTCTCTCTCTCTCTCTCCCTCTCTCTCGCTCTCTTTCCCCCTCTCTTTCTGATGTGCTGCAACTGGACATCATCAGCAGACAATATACTCTGACCTTTAACCTCAGCTTTATGACGATTAATAAAACGTATTAACGCAGGCTGTTTTTTTATTTATTTTTTAAACGAGTCACACGTAGTGCTTCGGTTCCATCGAGTCACGTCGATCTGCTGTCAGAACAAAACAAACACAAAGCTCAGTGCCACTGAATAGGTTCCTAAGACACACAGCTACGCTATACAATAAACATACTATACATAATATAGTAACAAAACGTTACTGCTCTTTACCGAATGACGACTTTGGTTCATTACTCCAAGGAAGTATCTTGGTCTAGATGTTAAAGAAGCTCATGCATGCTAAACAAGAAGCACTGTTTGTACGCGATGGTGTCGTGTATCATAACCTAGCTAATTACATTTAGGACTATGCTTACACCTGGACGTTAAGAACAAAACATCTCAGACAAAGATGTCCAACCAAGAAGCCAACGCTCCAACTAGTTTCTGTTGGTTCTAAAAGGTTTTCCAGCCAAGTAAACTGTTGTAATATGTGTAAGGCACTACGAGGGAACGACGATAAACCTAAGACCGTGGAGGAATATATCGCACAAAGGTGCAGAGGAAGGTGTACCACGCACATGGCCAACAGCAGCACACACGTGCACAGACTATTATGTTATACATGCTTATGTTATTACGACAACATTGTGCAATCACATTGAAAGAGGAGGAACGAAAACAAATTTCTATTGGCATCAGAAAGCTTCTTCATAAAATAAGCGGGTGAGGTTTGCTACATTCTAAAAAGTTGGTGGTGGTGGTGGGGGAGGGGGCGGCAAGGGGGTCTAGCGAAATGTCCTACTGTATGACAAAACTTATTTTCTTTTCTAAATGTGAAACAGAGAGAAAAAAATCTATAAATACACTAGAAAGTCTTTTGTCTTTTTTTTTTTCCTCAGATTTCCAGAAGGTTCCTCCAGCTGTTGTTAGGAGAGGACGGCGGGGTACGTGCAGCACCCGTCACCATAAGTGATTCGGAAATGTTTAAGACAGTTCAAGGCCATCGTTATTTTTTTTTCTTTGTAGAGCAGCAGATATCCGTATTTCACCTTTTATAGAACGTTCTCATCCACCACGTGACCTCAGCTCAACAGGCAGTGAAAGGAAAACAAAAAGGAACCAAAATAAGAACAAACGAGCTAATTAAACTCCCAGTCTCTCCCAAAATGCCAGCAGGCGTGACCGTGCTGTAAAAGAAATGAAATGCAAAAATATATGATTTCCATATTGAGAATAATGAAAGAAACAGGACTGGCCCTTTTTAAAAAAAAAAAGAAAAGAAAAAATAAGAAACAAAGAAAAAAGGAAAAACAGAAAACCAATCATATGCGAAGAAAACACCTCCTTTCCCTCCCATAGTACTCTTTCTTTCTCCATCAGCGTCTTCATTGTCTTCAAGTTTAAGCGTGACGGGGACAGGGAAAGGCTTTCGGGCCGCTAAGCTTGGGCGCGTCTCACTCTCTGTGACTCTGTCTTTTAGTGGGGAGAGGACGGGAAGCAGCGTCGGACTCGGCTCCAGTGTTTTCGGGTCTAGAGATACGGGTATTGGTTCATCTTGGTGGGGCTCAAGGGATATCCAGTGTAGACAGTGGAGGCAGGCGAAGCGCTGATGTAGGTTTGGTGGGCAAATTGGGGTTGATACTGGCCGTGGTGCAGCGTGGGCGACGGCAGCACGCGGTGACCCATGCTCACGGGTACCTGGTGCACGATGCTTGGTGGGTAGCCGGCGTGCTGCACTGCATGGTGTGCTGAACCCTGCGATGCCACCAGATGTGCCACAGTGCCAGTGGATCCCAGGGCAGTGGGGGTGGTGTACGTGTAAAGGTGGGGTTGGCCAGATAAGTGAGTGGCAGCTAGATGGGGGTGCACATTGGCGCTGTGGGAGGGACTGTTGTGATGAAAGGAATAAGGAGCTTGGGCAGCCATTGTGGGCGTGATATAAGCTTGCTGTCTCCGGTGCCCTCCATTTCTCTCCACTGCCATGTGCTGCTGAGCCTGCAAAAGAGGATGTAGTGTTACTCATCTTGGTTTGCTCCCATCACGCTATTTGCAGCAGGGGTCATGTGTTGTTTGTGACTTGACGCATTTTCAACACTGCGTGCATGCTATAGCGCTAAAAATCCACCTGAAACGACTAACAAACAAGTAAGCATAACCATAAAGACGTAAACGTCACACCTGGCTGAGATTGAGCGGCTGCTGCTGGAAAGGGTGTGGCCCAGAACGTTGCTGCCGATATGCTCCGCCTCCGGGAACACCCCCCGATGAGTGATTGTTGGCTGACAGGCCTCCATTGGAGGATTTAAACTTGTAGGCAGGATTCTGATGGTTCATTGGATCTGAAGTGATCAAAAATACATTTTGAATGTCAACGATTTGTAGTATTATGAAAAATGATATGAATACAGGAAATAGACAACTATCAGCATCTTCACTTAGTCTTCATTGATGTACCTTCATGAGTATGGCTCTGGATGCCACAGGCAGCACTGAGCTGGATAAGGATGGCTGTTAAATATTTCTAATGGGAGACTTATTGGGCTCACCAGGCACATGTCGATCACACTCGCTCAGGCTCTCGCTGGTCTGGCTCTTCAGGGGAGGGATGATGATGGTCCGGGGATTTCCGTTGTTGAAGTCATCCAGCACCGTGCCCTTAGAGTCATAGTTGTTAGCGTTGGGGCCATTGGTTCGGGACTCGACGGCGTAGGGGCTGTTATTGCTGGAGTCGGAGTCTGGAGAGTCGTGGACGGTGACACGACTGATGACGTTGTTCCGTTGCTTGGATGACGTGCTGTGAGGAAATGAGAGCAACGCAGGTAGGAAAATCATTACCGGCTACATAGTCTGATTGATGTTTGAAAAGAAAAACCCAAACAAACACAAATACAGCTTAACCCATAGTCCAACCCTGCTGACCTGGTGTTACTGGGCTGCTTGTGCTCATCCTCCTCGTCTGTGTCGCTGCTGATGGTGATGATGCTGACAGCTGGACTTGGGGTGTCGGGGATGATAATGGTCTGCCGAGGGGGGTTGTGTTGGTTGTGTTGTGGGTGTTGGTTGTGTGGTGCGTGGTGCTCTCGGGTTGTGCTGGACGCCTGCTCTTCTCCCCATCCTCCTCCTCCTCCTCCTCCTCCTCCTCCGCAGGCCTGGGGTGGGGCACAGGGAGCAGAGGGGCCGTTTTGTACCACAGCGCAGCGTGGTGGCGTGTTCTCCTTCACTCGCTTCGAGCGCTGAGGGGACAGCACCGCCTGGGAGGAGGACACCTCGCAGGTGGACACATTTCTGAAACAGGAAAGCACATAAAAGCGTTAGAGAACAAACTCCGATCCGTCCGGTTTCACAAAAACTCAAACCGGCTAGTCTCTCACTGACCTGTTGCACACCTGCTGTGGTTTACTCTTTTTGGAGGACGAGCTGTTGTTTGACGGCTGCCTCATTACATGAGCCACGCCCACGTTCAAAGGTTGCTGGGAAGGCAGGGACACATGACTGGCGAGCAAGGCTGGCTGTTGCATGATGGGATTGTAATGGCTGCCATGGGGATGGGAATTCCTGAAAAAAACAAAACAAAACAAAAAAAAACAAAGAGCAGCTTTCATTATACACGACCTTTGCTGCGAAACAAAAGAGAGCGAACGCCAATGCGGAGTGACGAAAGCTTGGCTTTTACATTTAGCCCAAATTTGCGACAAAGATAAATAATATGCTCAGCCCTCCAGAAATCAGAGGGCCTAGCCTTAAAAACATGCGTAAATCCATCCCAATCTAAATAAATCGAGCAACACACAAGGTCACGTGTCATTAGTTTGAAATCATATTTTCTGCACAGCGCTACCGATCATGACCTAATTCAATATGATGTTTGTCCAGTAGAAGGCAGCAGTGTCTGTGTCGGACACAGAGCAGACTGACAGCAGAGGGATGGCTCTCAGAGGAGAGATCTCTGACTCTGCAGTGCGAGTGCGACACTCCTGCAGACAAGCTCACCGAGGACAATAGAGCCGTCAGGGCAGGGCAGAAGGCTCGCATCTCCAACTCTCACAACATCCACAAACCCACATGAGCCCAAGCCTGCTACCCACACGGCAACGGGAGCCAGCTCAAGTCCATCCCTTTGTAGTTAACTCAGTGACCTGAGCTGCCCCGTGAACCACTCAAAAACTCTTAAAACATTTAACACGAATTCCCTATTAGTCCTGAATGCAATATGATGTGCTTTCGACTAGCAGATTTTAAAATAAAACTGTACTTCATTTTTACATGCATAATTCATGAGCAAACCCAGCTGAGGCTGAGTACACAGCTTCCTGCCTCGTTCAACTTGCTCATTCATCAAAGTCAAATAGCCATGCAATATAACACGTCTCCCCTGTGTTCTAAAGGTGCAAATGAGTATCACCATGCTCAGTAATGGGGTATAGTGATGTGTGCATTCTTTTGATGGATACATATTAGCAGGGGTGTAATTAATACCTACAGCCACACTACATCTTCAATGCCTCATCGTGGCAGGTCTTAAACCTCAGAAAGGCACCGTTAGCTTCTGTTCAAAACGTTTCCATGTTCTCTACGTTTTAAATGAAACCATGCAACTTGAAATGACATAAGGACATGTCGCTGTGCCTGAAAAACACCTCATGGCACTGAGTATATTAAGAACAACATGACGGATGATGTACCAATGAATAACAATGCATGTAAATGATGCTCGGTTGTCTGTTAAAAAACGGAACATTTGACCATGTGTCAGCCTATAGAAGACGGTGTGGGCGTGGCTTCAGGGATACATGCTGATGTTGAGCAAGATGGAAAAAGGAAGTAATCATGTGGGCTCACATTAGTACTTTATTGGGCAAAGAACCATATGTGGTAACTTCAATGGACATCCAACATGGTTCCCCCATGCCTCTCGGTGGCATCGTACAACTATCTATCTATCTATCTATCTATCTATCTATCTATCTATCTATCTATCTATCTATCTATCTATCTATCTATC
>JAQLOM010000036.1:6525679-6535915 GCA_030068315.1 Chrysichthys thysi | reverse complement strand
ACACACACACACACACACACACACACACACACACACACACACACACACACACACACACACACACACCTGTTCCTCTAGAACCCCCCTAAATCCTAACGAACGTTTCACTGCTCTACATTTTGCCTGCTACAGCTGTGTTTCTGCTAAAAGCACCATATCCAGACCACAGCACAGCTGAAGTGAAACCACATTTCTGAACTGTGCGGAACCAAGACAGAACAATGTTGAGGACCTCCATTCAATCTTTCATTGGAATCCCATTGAGTAAAACCACCATCTATGGTCTCGATGCCCATACACACACAGTGCTGTAAACTACCCTGAGTCTTTATATCATAATGTTTCAGTCATGTGATTGGAACTGAATTTCTGGCTTCACTGCACAAAGCAAATGTAATTAGAGGAGAAAATGTCCAAAATTACTCACTTTACTCCAGAAGAGAATATAAATGGTACTTTGACCATTGTAATGAAATAGACTGTGATCCTTACATACTTGGGGTTTTCCAGTCAGTCAATCATGTTGTAGCACCGCAATGCCTAAACCATGTACAGCATTATCTTCAGTTCACATGTACACATTAACCATTTATAGGGCATGAAATGCAAAATTTGAAGCCTAGAGTGTTACTGAAGGGTATTGTGAGACTTTATAGTACAAGAAATGCTTTTCATTTTTATGTTGAAAATCAAGGTCAGTAGAGTTACTGTATAGACCCATGTGGTTCTACGACTTCACAGAGAGGCATGGGGGGGGGGGGGGGGAATTTTGGATGTCAGCTGAAGTTACCAAATACGGTTCTTCACCCAATAAAGGTTGAACATCACAATGGGAAATATGTGATCTTTGTGATTTGGACAATGGCATGGTAGACTGGCGTCACAATGACTGGTTTGAGTATTTCAGAAACTGAGATTTTCACACCCAGCCGTTTATACAGAACAGTGCAGAAAACAAAAAGCTGACAGGAAAGCTATGGTGACTCAAATAACCACTCTTTACAACCACGGTGAGCAGAAAAGCATATCAGAGCTCACAACACATCACTGAAAGTGATGAGCTACAGCACAGAAGACCATGTCAGGTTCCACTCCTATCAGTTCAGAACAGGAATCTGAGGCTACAGTGGGAAAAAGTTCACTGAAAATGACGTTCTTAGACTGGGAAAAAGACCAGACAACATCTCGCCACTCATCAACTGTTCGGTTTCATCCTGAAGCACCCCTGGGGTCATATTTGACATTAACTTTTATTTCACCCTTATATTCAACCCACTCATTGGTTGGTGGACAGAAGTGGACATCCCAGGATGTCTCATAAGGACCATTTCATAACATGTAGAAGGAAAGGGTTATTTAAAAAAAACACACACCTGTTTTTGGGTTCACTGAGTTTGTATCATCATTTTAGCTAATGGAGATATTTTTCCTATTCCGACAAGGTGGTCTGGGTCTTCCAGGGTAAAAAAAAAAAAATCATAATGAAGCACAGACACAATATCATGGATGCTGTCAGTTCGACATTCTGTCCTTAAAATGGTAGAAATTACCCAGGGTGATGTCACGAAACACAGGGATAGTCTCACACACACACACACACACACACACACACACACACACACACACACACACACACACACACACACAAGACAATGTAAACACTGTAATCATTCTTAGACTTATTTGTAACAGGTTTCAAAAACACAATATAAATTTTTGTTCAAGAATCTCCATTGCTACATTTAGCACATCTATCTCCACACACAATTGCTATTCGGAGCTCTGACATCATGCTCTGTGGGCATGTCAGGATGCATCCATCACCGCTGACCTTCAGGACGGACAGCTACAGACTGCTCATCACTCGGTCCCGTGCCATGCGGACACGTGACACGTGACTTTCCCACTCATTTCCTTCATGACTTTTGCTTCATTTCACAGCTCTTCATCTACAAATGTGACCTCCATTCTTCCATTTCTCCTCTGTCGATTTAAATAATGCTGAATGTCTTCATGATGTACGTAAAGAGGTCGATGGTATAAATCACAGGTGCAGGGTGAGACTGGGAGAAATGGGACTGGAAATGACAAGTGCTGGGCAGGTGTGGGTGTTCACCTGCACCAGACAGACAGACAGACAGACAGACAGACAGACAGACAGACAGACAGACAGACAGACAGATAGATAGATAGATAGATAGATAGATAGATAGATAGAGTGGAAGGGGGAGGGAGCAGACTTATAGACAGACAAACAGGCAAATAGATAGAGAAGGGTCTACTGAGACATGTAGGTGGACACAAGAATCTGTCCAGTCTCTCTCTCTCTCTCTCTCCCTTCCTTTCTCTCCACCCCAGTCTCTATATGCATCTTATTTTACCTTATCTGTCCGTCCATCTGTCCGCCCGACCGTCCGTCCGTCTATTTATCTATCTATGTTATGCCCTCCCCATCAAACTTTCTCCCTTTGCCTACCTGTTTGTCCACCTGCCCACTTATCTCTCTCTCTCCCCCAGTCTCTCTATGTATCTTATTTTACCTTATCCATCCATCCATCCATCCATCCATCTTATGCTCTCCCCATCTTTCTGCATCTCTGTATCGGTTTGTCCACCTGCCTACCTATCTGTCTGTCTGTCTGTCTGTCTGTCTGTCTGTCTGTCTGTCTGTCTGTCTCTCTCTTGCTTTCTGGGGTGTGGGGCAGCAGGGTGTTAGTGTAATGTTGGAAATGAGCTGGATTATGGATAAGGCTGGAGTGATTGTGTGTGTGTGTGTGGGGGGGGGGGGTAATGAGGAGCAGAGGAAGAAGTGATTACAGTGTGGAGACGGCTTGCCTGCCTCTCTTTGTTTGGTTAGCAGGGCTAATGTACGCCTGTGTGATCTATGGGCTGAGCACGGCCTTGTGCCTCTCTGACGTCTCCTTCTCCCAACTGACACACAAAAGAAGCAATGAGAGATGAGGATGAAAGTTGCAGCGTGGGTGTGTGCATACATATGGCTTTTGTGTTTGTGAATATTTACAAAATCTACAGTATGTGGCACAATGCGACAACTCAGGGCTGTGTTCTAATCCATCCGATCATTTAGCATTACCAGAGAATTATATTATCCCAGGGATTCTTCAACTATAGTCAACGTTCTAGTATATAGTATTGTATAGTGTACAGCCAACCTCTTAGTGAAGAGGTCATCGTTCCCTCTCTCGCTCCATCTCTCTCTCTCTCTCTCACTGTCCTGGGAATGCTAATGACGGAAGGGAAGGAGCTGAGAAAGTGACAGCATCGTCAGCGTTTTCCTCTGCGTTCGGCGCACACACAGAGGAAGATGCTCTCGAGACCTTGAAATGAAAGAGTGCGCCCACAATGGGAGGATATCCGAGCTCCTATACAAAAGTTTGCGGGGTGTGCTTTGCAGAGACAGCCCGTCTCTTGCACTCAGAGAAATTTAAATAGCTTTCATCA
Organism: Chrysichthys thysi; assembly: GCA_030068315.1. Taxonomy (NCBI): domain Eukaryota; kingdom Metazoa; phylum Chordata; class Actinopteri; order Siluriformes; family Claroteidae; genus Chrysichthys; species Chrysichthys thysi. Next base: position 6,532,453 of record JAQLOM010000036.1, on the reverse strand, counting down.
GGAGGACTCGGTGGACAAGCCCTAAGCTCTCACTCTGGGATAAGCTGACTTAAGCTGTCTCTGCGTCCTTCCCTTTCACATCACCCTCGCTCGGCTTTTCTCCTCGTTTTTCCTTCCACCATCTGTCTGTCATTCTAGCTTTCCTCTTTTCGTCCTTCTGTCCCTCTAACTACTCCCCCCAACACACACACACACACACACACACACACACACACACACACACACACACACACACACACGCACACACACACACACACCTCTATCTCTCTGTATAGCTTGGGCATCACCTTGCTCACATTGTTTATTAAAAAGGCACAGGCAGCTTTGGCCTTAGCTTGCCCAGCCATGATGCCATAAAAATTAAACCTGATCTCAGGGGTAGGGCGGGGGACGGGACGGGACTAAGCAGGTTTTCTGTCCACCTGCATTTCTCTCTGTCTCTTCCTCTAATTTCACAACAGACCTGTCTCTCTCTCCCTCTCTCTCTCTCTCTCTCTCTCTCTCTCTCTCTCTCTCTCTCTCTCTCTCAGACAGACAGATGCAGAGACATAGGAAGTAATGGATGGATGGATAGGTAGGTAGACAGATAGATAGGTAGGTAGGTAGGTAGGTAGGTAGGTAGGTAGATAGATAGTGCCTGTCTTCCATCATGAGCTGCTTCCTTGTTACTCAGTGATGCTTATCTTATCTCTTGCTCCAAAGCTGCACTTTGTCCTTTCCTCTGTCTCACCTCACTCTTCTCCCACACTAGCATGCAGCACTGAGGCCATGTGTTTTTCTGTTCCACCAGCATTACACACACTACCAGGATTTCCGAGCACAGATGGCTGTCATAACAGATCTGGCTTTAACCAAAGCACAACCGTCCTGCTACATTAATGGCCTTAGAGGTTTATCTGTGAGTGAAGTCTGGAGCTGAGAGGCTGCTGTGCTGACGTCAGGCTGAGACACACACACACACACACACACACATACATGCACACACAAACTGAGAGTGAGAGACAGAGACAGAGAGAGAAAGAGAGAGACCGAGACAGATACAGAGAGAGAAAGAGAGGGAGGAAGAGGGAACAGTGTCCTGGCTGTGTGACCCTCCTCTCTCTTCACTGTGGCGCCCGTCTGCCAGGGAGTCTCCAGGGGGCTTTGTCAGCCATGATCCCAACACACACACACACACACACACACACACACACACACACACACCCACACCCACACACACAGTCTCTCCGTTTCCCCTGCTCTCTTGCTCCAACACCTTCTCAAGAAGTCTTTGCAAATATGTGGGTCGCGTCAAGTGCTCTCTGCTTCAGGAAAGATCTGGAGACATAAAAAAAAACCCTCTGTCACTCATACTCCCACAGTCTGGACGGGAACGAAGACGGAGTTTAAATCCTCCCCAGCACACAGTAACATCTAGCTGAGGCAAGAAGCTGTTCATAGCTAGCCAACAATAACTAAAACCAGCATGTTTCAGTTAATGCCAGGTAGCGCACACTGTGTAACACTGTTAGTTAGCTAGTTAGTGAGTTAAGTAACATCAGCTCAGTTACCTTCTGGTTAATGTTTAGTCAAGTAACTTTCACCACTAGCTAACTTGTTGTCAGGTAATGCTATCTAACACATCTAGCACGCTCAGGAGGCACCTCGCTGCACCTCTCTGGGCTTCACCGCTGCTCCTGCATAGATATGTTTCAAATTACATTTAAGTTGGCTAATCCAAAATCAGTCTTATAGCCTGTCTAATGTTATCTTAGTTACACAAAATCATAGTTTCATTTGGGAAGATTTTTATGTCGTTTGTGTAAGACGCAGCAGCTCGAAACTCCTGCTAGCACTGGTCTTATCCAGCATTTTGCCTAAGCACCAGGACACGTCCATATAACAAGCTACCGCCAGACGTGTTCATATGTGTCCTCCAAACACCAAACGTATCAGACGTGTCCTAACGGACATTGTTAAAAGAAAGAGGAATAGGAAATGGTTCAGCATGGCACATTACAGATTTTTTCCCCTTGCTATTATCTGTGTGTAGCAGCAGTAGCCGAATGGACAAGTGGAGAAAACGGAGAGTATATAGTGTATAATAACTGTATTACTCAATGCAGTCTGATTTATAGAGCTGCTGCCCAGTGCTGGTATAAAGCTCATGGCTCAACTCTGGTCTGGAGGTGGCTTCTGTATATGTGCCTGTGTGTGTGTGTGTGTGTGTGTGTGTGTGTGTGTGTGTGTGTGTGTGTGTGTGTGTGTGTGTGTGTGTGTGTTATGCTGTGGATGTGCTAAAGCTGCAGACACCAGAGAGCCATGTGAAAGGCAACACTGATGAGGGCAGCACAGGGCTCTGGGGAAGCATGCTATCGTAACCCCCCACGTACGAGCCATTCAATATCCCCAGCCTTCACTTTTCCCAGTTTCTGCATCAGAGACTGAGAATGGAGGCACTCTCTCTACAACTAATAAATCTATAACACTGTTCACCCCTGGTCACACACATACCTCACTCCCCCTTGCCATCTTAAACAACCTCTCTCACTTTATCTCTCCTTTTCTTTCTCTCCTTGTGCTTATTCAAGTCCTTCCTCCCCCATAGCTCATAGCTCATCTATGGCCTTCTAGCTGGTACCTAGTTCTTCCACCACCCCCCAGCACAACCACCCCGTACAACCTGTACAGGTTTAATCAGATTGTGTTGTGTGCCATGCTGCCCAAGGCTGTTTCTGTGCTCAAAGGACGATGTGAGGAATCACAGAATGGTAAATCTAAATAGAAACTGTCACGAGAAATATAATCGAAGCACACCGTAAGAGATAAACAAATAGACCCAACAGTGCACAAGATGAAGTACTGAGCTAAAAGCCATAAAAGATCGTGCATAAATGAATTTGAGTCATATACCAGGGTAGTGTGCTTGGGTTACATGTACAGGTGGACTGACATCTGCACTATACATAGTGCATATCTATAAAAACACAATCCCTCTCTGGAATTTCTCTCCTTTTCCAAAAGCACTAACAATTGGCCACCGGCAAGCAAAAGGCACAAAATCGCAGCAGTCCGAGTTCCTGAACCAAGACAAACACAATTAAAGCCTGCTGCTCCCCATGACCGCCTCTTAACTGTGCAGAGAATATGCACATGGAGCACGCGCTCAGCTCCCGAGCATTATCATTCCTCCCTCCTGCTGCTCATGCATTGGAAATAACGCGCAGTCCTGCGCTCTTCTCCCGCGCGCCGCCAAGAATGGGAACGGACTTCTTCATTAATAATCAGTCAAAATGACAGGTGATTAATTTAGCACTGCATATGCACCCCGCAGCCGTTCAAAGCTACAGGCGTACTTAATCACCTCTCTAAAACAATGGCTCCACGGTTTCCTCTCTGCCCACCAATAGAGGATAATTCTGCTCCTGTTTCTCTTTGCCTCCATTAAGAAAAGAGGGCCACCTTAATCTAGCGCCTGTCGTCCTTCAAGGTGAAAATATGATGAAAAAAATATAATAGGAAAAAAAAACGATGAAATATGGTGATGGAGCGAAACAAAATATTGATTCGGTCAGTGCTGGAGGTGCTGCCGAGACGTCAGCTACAGATTGACACACGGAGAGAGCGAGATGGAGCCGGCATCTCAGTCAGAACTGACGACAACCTCTAGGGCCGGCAGAATAAATTTCACATTTCACATTTCAGAACATCGACAAAATCAAAAGTATAATTAAATGTTTAAGACCCCGCATTCTAGTATTAATTGCTTTCACATTAGTTCTTCAAAGTCTCTCAAGTCTCCCAAACATTTTGTCCCATATTGTCATTTTAGGTAGAAAAAGTACTCTGGATGAATGAATGCGTTACATATTATGATATTTCATCCAGGCTTGAGTCAGTCTTTTGCTCCGGCTACATCACAAACCATAATCAGTACACTGAGAATCATTATATTATACACTATGTAGGGATTAAATTCTTTAATAAAATCTAGCTTTCTGTTAGTAAATGAAGCCTAAACCTTTATCATGATAACATCATAATGTTTGCCACTTATGATTTTGTCCCAGTCTTGCAACCTGGACGTATAGTGTAAAGCTACTTCTAACCTTCATTCTGTATATGGCTGTGTACACTCATTAATGTTACTGTATGTTGCTGTGTACGCTCGTTAATGTTTCGGTAAATATGAATGCTAACCCTGTTGCGCAAATACGAACCGAATGCAATTCTGAAAAGAACTAGACAGCCCTAATAGACAGCTGGAACTGAGGAGATGGAGCGGTGTGTTAATGAAGTGTAGTAGTGAGAAACCGCAGATACAGGGTCAGATTCAGTGAAGCAAGAGATACGTTATCATGACTGTGTGCAGATGTCACAGAGAGAGGCAGAGAAAGAGAGAGAGAGAGAGAGAGAGAGAGGGAGAGGAGTGATGTATTAATGTGTGCACAAACAATGCAGCTGCACATCTGCCTTGAAGGGGATGAAACCAAAATGCACCTGGCCACCTCACCTCACACTTGCCATTTTTACAGACAGTTATTAATGCAGATAATTATTGCTACGCTTCACCTAAATCTAACTCTAAACCTTCATCGGCATCATACAGCTTTTTTAGTTCATGATTATTTTTTTTTCTTTTTATTTAAAACAGACATGAACCTGTTAAATATTCCTGTCCTTATGAATTGGTTCCCCACCAAGATATAAAAACATGTCCCCCCACACACACACTTATGGTGTTTACAGCAGACGTGGTGGTTGGCTGCACAGGTGTCCTGCAGTAGAACATTAGACACACCCTCTCTCTCATGCTCTGTGATGTGTGTGGCAGATATGCAATAGAACTGGCTTTTCTTCTCCCACACACTGCCAAGGATCTGCAAACACCTGGGCAGCACACGTGCACATTTATCAGACAAACAAGTTCATAAAAAGAAAGGTGGGGGGGAATAATACCTCCTCTATCGCCTCTGATAACACTGTAACACCACCTTGTGCACCTAAGGACACGCAGACTTATCTGATGCTTTTTTGGAACTAAAATCATAAAAAACAGTAATAAAGATGTAAGACGCAGATGTGTGTATTCTAATATTCTCAGCTGTGTGATGGGATGCGAGAGGGGAATGCAATAGCTACTCTGAATATGTCTTTATGGCCTGAGGGAAAGGTAAGGGAGTGAATGAGCAGGCAATGACAAAGCCCAGCTGGGAAAGTGTCTCTTTCTCTCTCTCTCACACACACACACACACACACACACACAGACACACACACACACACACACACACACACACACACACTACAAGTCTCCATTGTTGTAACTGGCTTCCTAGAATAATGTCACATCACCTGGACAGAGAGCAAATGCAACTGTAACTATGTCCACAGCACATTACACACAACGACACATGACATATTTTCTGACATGGCAGGCCTGTGGTATTTACACAACACCACCATTTCTGGACTGAAATGAGAAATATACAGACAGCTAATGAATTATTTGTCAGGACAGACTCAAGGTCAGCTGTGAGGAAATGAAAGACTTGGACAGAAGACATACTCCAGAAAACACACACACACACACACACACACACACACAAATCATATGAGCAATAGATTGATGCGGGAGTCTTTGTCATCTCCGCAGCTTTGTCAAACAAATGTCAGCGTACAACGAGTCATCGAACAGACAAGCAGAGAATACGATGACAGAGAAACAAACGAAGCATGTGTAGAGTGCAGCTGTTTCGCCTTTTCACTCTCCCCTTTTTCTATCGCCTCACTTGTTCGTTTTTGGCTCAAGATGATTCATTCTATCAGTAAGTAATTCGCTTACAATTATTCCACGTCCAGTCATAGAGTATGTAAGAAACCAAATGACTTTTGTGTCAACCATGAGGGTTATTCCAGCCCAGGATCAGTATCTATGATATCAGGCCAGAGCAACGAACTGAAACCTTTAGAGGAACTAAAGAGTTCTAGCCTAAACAATATGGTCCAGTTTGCATTCTGTGTTTCTACCACACTGAGGAACCGTGACCTTTATCTAAAATAACAGACGAACAGAACTTTCACCATTTCACTATATGATGAGGAAGTTTTATTGCGTTCTTTATTGTTCTGCTTTGCTGCATGAATATGTTGTTTCATTATTGTAACTGAACTGTGTCGTCTCTTCACTGCTCCATGGCCCCTTGGTTCAATCATGATGTAAAATCACATTATGGTGTTTTCATATAGGTTTTCTCCTAGTTCTCCAGTTTTCTTCCACCTCCCAAAACATGCAAGTAGGTTAAATGGCTATCCTAAAGTGCCCCTAGGTGGAAATGTACATGTGCATGTGCCCTAGGATGGACTGATGCCCTATCCAGGCTGTTTCCTGTCTCACACGCAGTGCTTCTTGGAAAGGTTCTGGATCCACCACTATCCTGCTCATGCTTACATAAAATGAATGAATGAATGAATGAATGAATGAATGAAATCCTCACAGCAGCTGGCACATGCACACAAAGAACTATTTTATGCATTAAGCCTTTTATTCCTTTTATAGTGAATGCCAGGCTAGTGAAGAACCTTATTTGATACCTTCAATGGGTACCTTCAAATTACCATATATGGCCAGGGTAGGGTAAAATTATATATAAAAATATATATTTTTTATTTTATTTAATTTTTTAATTTTACCCTACCTAATTTTACCACGGGCGGCAAAGTGGCTGAGTGGTTAGCACTGTTGCCTCACAGCAAGAAGGTCCTGGGTTCGAGCCCTGGGTTCGGCACGGGTGCCTT
>JAQLOM010000036.1:6472927-6488955 GCA_030068315.1 Chrysichthys thysi | reverse complement strand
CACACACACACACACACACACACACACACACACACACACACACACACACACACACACACACTCTAAAACTGGTCACAGAAAATCGGGAAAGTCTGAAGGGCTGCAAAACCTGTCGGATTCGATCTGTCACCTGCCGAGCCAATTACAAAGCATACAGCGCTCTGGTTCTAAAAACATGTTTACTTTTGAATGTTGGCTAAAATCAGCAGCGCCGAGGACACGGGGGTGAAAGTGACACACACACGCACACTAAAACACACACAGTCAATATGTATATTACTGATTAGGTACTCACGGCACCCTCTCTCCACTCTCACCCCGACACAAACATTTTAGCATTTTCTGTATTACCTGTGTTCACTTTTTAATCTGCTGTAAACACTGAACTCAAACAGAGGCTAGCACACAGTCAGCCATGCGTGGTGTTTGCCACCAGACTGACAAACTGCCCCTCACACAAGCACACCCTCTCACACCTCCATAAGCAGCACGAACATCAAAGCTGCACCTTGAAAAGTGCAACCTTTTCTCACTTTGCTGCTGCAACACTGCTTTATCTCATCTTCAAATTGCATAAGCATGTGACTTGTACATGTGTGTTTGTGGCATTTGTCTAAAAATAATCCAGGATGTGAGCACAGCCTCACTCTCGTCACCTTCCCTCAGTTCTGCTCCTCACGCAACGTCTATGCGAGCACTAGACACTCCCTGGGCATGGCAGCAATTCTCTGTCACACACTCGTAACATGTGAATCTCACTTCCGCCAGGCTGATGCCACAGAGAGTTCAAATTTACATTATTAATGGCAGCTGTCTGGGGTTTTAAGCTTCGCTTCTGATGTTGAAGCAGCAGTGTGGCAGATGATGAAGGATAGAATTGTATAAATAATCATATTTCACTTTAAAGTATTATTCCGGGCCTCTTGAATTAATTAAGCATAATCAACTGCAATGTTAGCGGGCCGAGCATCTGCTCCTGCTGTCGCAGAAAACGACGGGGTGTGTGCTGTAGCCGGAGGTACTCTTATCAAAGATGATTATTTTCCATTCACAGCATGTCCCAGAGTGTTTTATTCCTCTTATAGCACAATACAGCCCAATCATTTCTAGGTGCATTTAATGTTGTGAGGTATCCACAAGTCAAGATCATTCCTGGTATCCTGGTACAATGTAGCACCTCTAAACTAGTCATTGCTGTTGTATATATGTTGAACTCAACAGGCCTGTGGTGTAAAAACGATTAACTGTGATATTACTCAGCTTAGCGTTAGATAATTGACCTGTGCTATAGATTTGTACTGATTCCATGTAGGAAATCACCTGTCTGTTTGTTTGCATACAGCGACGTCTTACTTCTTTCTTTCTTTCTTTGTTTTTTTTTTTTTTCAGAAGCTTCCATCCCATTGCTGAGTGTCCAGCGCTGGCTTATAGCTTTGCATTAGTATCACATAACATTTGATTTTTTTCTCTCCATCTCACTGATGTATTTTATGCCATGGCATGTGTTGTACTCTGCAGTTTTTGCATCTGTTGCAGGCTGAAACCTGATCTGTATACTTGACTACATATGACTGCATTTCATCCTTTAAAAAAATCAAGGCTGATGTAGAGTACAATCGAATTTGGATTCAGATTTAAACATCTGAAGCAACACAGGGTTTTAATGTACTAAGGTCTACAATGTGAAAGAAAAGCCAATTTCCTTTGCAGGCGATTAACTATAATAAATATAAATAACATGCGGGTATCACAGTGATGCAGTGGTTAGCATTGCGGCCTCGCCGCAAGAAGGTTCTGGGTTTGAACCTGGAAGCCATCTGGGACTTTTGCATTTGTTCTCCCTGTGTCTGAATGGCTGTTCATGTCTGTGTTAGGCCAGCGATAGATTGGTGACCTGCCCAGAGTGTACTCCACCCGTACTCTGACCTGAAGTCAACTGAGATTTGCTCTAGAGCTATGAATAATAGTAATGGATGGATGGATTAATAACATGCATTAATACTCTTTCTGTATGTTTTGTTTCAATTCTGTGCATCATAAACATGAGGGCAGTGGTGTCTCCATGGTTAAGGCACTGGGATGTTGCTCTATCCACATCAACCCCACAGAGAGGTGAGAAAAACTATAACCAACCAACCAACCACTGCGCAGCATAATCATGATTAGCATTTCAGCTATTTTCCTGCAGCCCTATGCCACAATCGCGTCATGATTCATTTATTAAGACATCACTTTCTATAAACAAAAAGAAAAATGAACCCGACCATCTTTTATGTGGGTGATGATTTTGCACGATTTTATCAGCAGTGCCACTTGCACTAAAAAAAGTCAGGCTTTCTTTCTTTGATTTCTCACAGCTCGACGCATCTTATCAGCACACAGGAAGAAGCGCGCAGGTGACAAATAAACTTCAGTCACGCTAAACTGAACCTTCACCCTCTGGCTCCCACGCTCTCTCTGGCTCGCGCTCCTGAAGTTTGCAAGGCAAAGACAACATTCCCTGGGACAGCAAAGGCCACGCTTTTGTAACAAAAGGTCAGCACATGCCCTTTTTCCAAGGCAGCTACTCAGAGAGAGAGAGAGAGAGAGAGAGAGAGAGAGAGAGAGAGGGAAACACACAGAGGTTGTTGGCTGGGCTTGAGTGTGCCTACAGCTGCCATGGCACATCAACGCAGATGGAGGAGAAAACCCTGCGTATCACTGGACTGCAGTGAGAGAGGAGATGGGTCAGGGCCTCCCATTCAAACAAACATGCACCACAAGGATATGTTTTTTTTTCTTTACAAAGTGCATTTTTCACACTCAAGGACAGGAAAAAATTACATAATAGAATGAATAAAACATTCATTTCCAATTCACCTTGATGCTTTCACATAGTGAGCTTGAAGGCTCAATTCAGTTGTTACAAAAAAACGAGTGATTACTGGAAAATACGGGATGAACACTTGAAGAAACTGGTCAGTGACTGTTTTTTTTTTTTTTAATTTTGTAGCAGATCCTCTGTTTGCAGCTTATCCAATCACATGCATTTACTTAAATTAATTAGCTGAAGTTAGTTACCGATAAAGAAAAAGGCTTTTTTTTTTATCAGTTTTTCCTTCGCAAAAACAGGCTTAACAGAAAAGTTTTAAGATGACTGAACAGAGAAATATGTCTTTATGTTCAAGTTCATAACTGCTGGGTCTCGCCTGCTCAGAGCCTGCGTTCCAGTGAGAAAACTTGACGTGAAGCACCCGAGTGAAACGAAACATAAAAACTTTTCATGAATTCATGAATCTTATTTGTAGCCATAAAGTAATTATTAATGGTTAAGCCCTACAGAAGTAACTGCTAGTTGCTTATTTGGTGTAACTGAACCCTCGCAAATCTTAGATTCATTTAAATACCCGTGCACTAGAGCACACACCTCGAGCTGTGCATGAAGAGAAAAAAGTAGCCCTCCCCTCACTCCTTTCTGTCTCTCAGTCATGTCTGCTAAATGATGGATCAGATCTGTGTGTGGCCAGAAAAAGTATGCCAGAGGCATCAGAGGAGCAGCGAGTGAAGCTTGCCCTACTGCATACAGAAAAGACAGGCATGTTTTCCCAAAACTATCATTCATTACAACACAGAATGCACTTTGGTATTTTCCAGTGCGCTATTTTTGAACTGCAAACCTGAATATGGTTTAGGTTCACGTACCTTAAATTCAAAGGCTGAATACTGAGAATATAAACTGATGAGATCTGTGTGTGTCTAAGTGCATGAGAGCTGAGCAGTGATTATTGAGGTGTTTGCTCTTCATGCATGTCCAATCCTTTGAGTACTCTAGTCAATTGAAACTCTCTCTCTCTCTCTCTCTCTCTCTCTCTCTCTCTCTCTCTCTCTCCCCCTCTTACCCTTTCCTCCTGGCACACAAGAGAAACGGGGCAGACCGTTCGTTCTGCTCAGCTCCATCCGTCTGGGGCTTTGAAGTCCTTTGGTTATCGGCCAAGCGTGTCACGTGTCCTGCAACCATCAGCGAAGAGGCTGCACTTACCAAAATCTGGCTGATGAAGAGGAAAGAAACCCCCTACAGTCAGTGAGTGTGTCCTTGTGTGTGTGGGTGTGTGTGTGTGTGGGTGTGCGCGTGTGTGTGTGTGTGTGTGTGTGTTTGGACCCTCAGCAGTCTGGTACTTTCTAACATACACTTAAGAATCCTATTGAAAAACTACACAGAAAAGTCCTGACCCCAGTGGTCACGGCCTTACATCTGCTTATTAAAAAAAGTGTGATGAATGTGATAAATGACATCACTCTGTGGTTTTAAGAAGTTGCTGTATGAGGAGAAGGCATCATGAGTAATATAGTCTGTAGGTGCTATCAGGGTCAAGAGCCGAAATACGGGACATTCCCTGAGGTTTTGACATTCCAGCTAGCAAATGTTTCAAGTACTGAAATTTACAATTTCAGCTCCACAAGACCCACATGTCGAGTTACTTCGAATTTTCATTACAGAAATTCTGAGGCAATTAGAAAGTGCATGTTAAATACTTGGCAAATACAGACAGAAGTATATTAATCTGAAAGAACATGATTAAACCAAATGTGTGTGTGTGTGTGTGTGTGTGTGTGTGTGTGTGTGTGTGTGTGTGTGTGTGTCTATATATATATATATATTTTTTTTTAATTAAACCAAAAACTAACAACATAATCAACTAAAATGAAATACTGCACTTTATAATACTAAGATCATGAGGTACCATGAGCACTTTTTTATGGCATTCAACACAGTAAGCTCCAGTTGGAGGTTAAACATGTTTCATAAATTTTTCTTGTTTCTAATTTTCTTTATGATTCTTAAATCGTTTATTTGGTAGATATGAAATAAAAAGCTTGATTGACCTATTTCTGCCGGTACTTTGGTAACAAACCTAAGTATCATGATCGTGAAAATATATTCGCTTGTCATGAGATATTTTTTCCAAAAGCCCACAAAAGCTCTAAAATCTCCTTGACTTATTTATACTGTTTTTAATTAGTACAGAGGAAACACATGTTAAAACAACCTGACTAAACCAAGTTAAACATTTCCATAAATCTTATGTAAATGTGAATTATCCATAATTGCATATTACATTAAACAGACCTGATGTGGGAGTGTACTGTTTAGAAACATCTGACCGCTTGAGTTGAGAACGGAGGAAACATACAATGATCATATTTTCCATTTCAGCAGCTTGCAGATTTCCTACTCATACCTACAACCATATAGTTTATATACTCTACCCAATGCACTCCCACTCAGAAGGGTATCAACAGCATAGCATGAAAGTCTCTCTCTCTCTCTCTCTCTCTCTCTCTCTCTCTGACTGTCTCTCTCTCTCTCTCTCTCTCTCTCTCTGACTGTCTCTCTCTCTCTCTCTCTCTCTCTCTCTCTGACTGTCTCTCTCTCTCTCTCTCTCTCTTTGAGCATGCTGTATTTTAAAGCCTGGCTTCGGTCTTTGCTTTTCCCCTAGGGCTTTTGCTGCACTTTCAGTTTTACATCCATCTTTCAGTGCGGTATAGATGAAGCTTAAGGATGTTTCAGTGTAGCACATGCGTGAGGCTAATCTGCCACGTCTTGTCCTAATATTAAATTATGTCCCAATAAAGCAGCGAGGCTGTTCTGCTAGGCCTGGCCATGCTGAAAGCCCTAAGCCAAGGGATATTGTGCAAAACAATAGGATTTGGGGCATGATGATGTGCCTGCAACAAGCTGGCATGGTATGGGGAAAGAGGGGAGGATCTGCTGAAAGAGCAACAAAAGCACCGTGAGCCATCCTGGCCTGCCATTTCCATCCCATCACACACACACACACACATACACACACACACACACACACACATACACACACACACACACACGCAAAGACACACAAACATGCGCACCCACACACATACACACCATCCCTGGGCTCCAAATCTGCACATCAAGCTGTCTGTAAATAAATGGGCCAAATCTTTGCTGACCAGCTATATCAGTGCTCATAAACAGGTCAATGTTTGAAGAACAAGAATACGGCAGACTCCTAAGTTTAAACCTGTAATATTTATAACAGCGGCTAAAAATAACGGCCTGATATTGCGCATTTTTATGACCATTAATAGCAGGCCTTTTGTACGAAGCAGGAATTGTGCGTTTCTGTTTACATTTCGTCAGTCAGTGGCTGGTGATATGAGTCGTGGTGGCAGTAACTATAGGTGTGAAGGCAGAATGAATGGCGCCCTTCACGAAGGAGTAATTGCCATGTGATTATAGCCCAACAAATCCGGCTGCAGCAAAGCCCCCTTTCATTTCCCCTGGCTGGCGGAACAATGCGGTGCAGAGAGACCCCGGCGTGAACCCATCTTCTCATATCTGATCAAAGGGAACATGCCAGTATGGACCCTGGAAAAAAAAAAAGCACAGCCACCAGACCAGAAGGACTTGAGCTAAGAAAGGGGCTATTTGTAATCACCTTAAAACCTTAAAAGATCACTTTCATGCATGCTTTCTCTTTCTTCACTTCCTTTTGCTGCATTCTCTTTTTTTTTCCTTTTACCACATCAGGTAGCACCATATCGCTAAGCAGAAAGGCTTTGATTAAAGACACAGGGCATTCACAATCACACATAGAAAAGCTGTGTACGCTGCCCTGCCTGCAAATACTGCATCATGGGAATTGGCCTTCACCTCGAAAACAAACAGTAGCCTGGCTTGAGGTTAGCTCGTTCCTTTTGTCTTTCTGGATGACTGCAGAGCGCTGCTGAACTCACGCCCCGGCAGCCTACAAAGTGCACGAGGTGGAGATCGAGATGTACGACTGAAACCCAGATCAAACATTCCTCAGATGTTCTGAAGACGAACCGATTGCCTTCTGTTGCAAATAACAGGGTTTCTTTTCACCGATAGTATGAGCAGAAGTTCAGAACTGGAGGTGGAGCACGATTTCTGCAGGGTACAGCCAAGTGTTTGGTTAGAAATGTATACTCGAAGTGGACAAATCAGTAGCCCGAGCACTTAGGACAAGCAGATGTCACATCCGGGCTACTGTTTTCTTTAATTCACAGCTGCAAGGAATAAGTAAGTTCAACGACAGTGCACACAAAATAGTTTGTCGGAAAGAAGTCACGTTACTCTCATGCCTACATGCAGTCACACTGCAGTTTTGCAGTGAGTACTGAGAGGAAATAAAGACGCTAGCTGTGATCATATTCTGAACAATGACTACTTTGCTCATTCTATAATCACATTACCTAACTAGCTAATTAGCCAACCATACTACATTACATTAGCTACCACTTTTTTCTTTTTTTCTTTTTTTTTTAACCTAGTCAATTTCCAAAACCTGGAACTGGACAGCACACTAGAGCTTTTAGCTAACCATTTTCAGATTTGTCCATCTCTGACACTGAATACATTATAAGGTATATACATAATGCAGCACCTACTAGGAAATTCATATTCTTGCATATTCTAAGGCGAAAGGTGCAGGTTGATTCTTTCTCGCTCTGGTTCGCGGTGTGTGTCAGTTGGACGTAACCCCCATCTGTGTAACCCGACAGCACCAGAGCACACCTGTGAGCCATTTCCCTTCAAACATCTGAAGGCTCAGATATCCTTCAGCCTTCAAAGGGCCATAAGTGAGACGTCGACAGCCTAATCACGCTCAACTCTGGCCAGAGTGTCCGTTTACAAGAGGCCAAAAAATGCCCAAAGGAACTCTGCAACTCTGAAAGATGACTTACTGCAGTGTGTTTCTTTTCAGAACACTAACGTGGACGGTCAGGTTAGGTCGGGTATGAGGAACTGTCTGCACTGTTTTCATAGTCTTAACGTTTCCTTGTAATCACTACATGACTGCAATATAAATGTGTGGTCATGACCTTGAAATGTGGGGATTTTCCTGTGCCCACAAATGGAAGACTTTAAACGGTAAGCGTTAGCTCATGTCAGCTGTGGAGCCTGAAGCAGCGAAATTAAAAAAAAACTCCCAGTGTAGAATGAACAGGAATGATGATAAATTAACTCACAGTGCCTAGTTGGACTCATATCAACAAAGTCATATCTTTGTGTTAATTCAAATGACCATTGGGGATTTCTGTGTGGAACAAAGGACCAAACAGTGCAGCTGTAATATTCCACGCATGACCAGTGAAGTCGGAGTAAACTGCAAATCACAGCATTGCGGAAGACCGAATCCACAAAATCCTCTGCCCCATACAGCCCTGTCTGGTTGACCTAGTTGTATGCTATGTATTACCTTTTCGACGGCTTAAGACAAGTCATCCTGTTTCTCTCCACAGGCATTTATCAACATGTCAGTATGGGTTATGAGGCCAGGCTCCCGGGCTCCTATGGACCCAGATTACTCTTCCGTCTGGACACTGAGAACCAGGGTCTGAACCAACACAAAAACCTCATGCTGAAGGAAACAACACTATTGACTAGTGCGGCAAACATTTTGACTGATGGCTGTGAGACCAAGGCAATTAAGGAACAGCTGTCTTAAAATAACAAGAAAGTGCGAAGCACAATAAACAAGGCACAAATAAGCACGCTTATATATATATATATATACACAAAGCAGGCTGGAAACTAACCAAAGAAGAAAGAACCTCTCCTAATCAAAATTACATTCAAAGAACCTCTTGTTTGACTTTAAATTGCACAGCAAAACATTCACACATAAAAGGCCACAAATTCTTCCAATTATACCACCTTTACACAGCAATTCAAGTTCCAAGTAAACGTATTTTTTGGTGGGGAGAAATCTTAAGGAGCTCTTTTTTTTCCCTTTTTTTTACTGATCTTTATAAGACAGACTCACACTTCAGATAAGCTTCATTAAGCACGGTGTTTCAAGTGTAACACATCTGAGAAAAACACAATGACCAGCGTTTTGTACCAAACTCAACTGATGAGATGAATCATGAACAGCGTTTTGAATCACATTCGCTATATGTCAGTATCAACCACGATATCAAACATCCTGTGTCTGAAATAAATCATTCATTCATTCATCTTCAGTAACTGCTTTATGGAGTGAATTCCAGGAACACCAGGCACAAGGCAGGAACATACCAGGAATAGAAGGCCAGTCCACCGTGAGGTACCACACATTCACGCCTAGATGTAGAAACCCAAGCAGACATGGGGAGAACGTGACACACAGACAGCAAGCCGAGCTCAGGATGAAACCGAGGACCTGCATACTACATCAGTGTTACATACAGTATCTCTATCTACATGGCACCCTATATCATCCTTCGGTTTGTTCCTCTGTAGGAATCACTAACACATCATCTGTAGAAGACTACGACTGAGTGTTTCTCTATCAGAGAGGATTTCGAATGCTAAATACAGTGCTGTGCAGAAATCTTAGGAAAATGTAAAGAAATGGTTTAAAGTAGGGCTGGAAATTCAAACCAGATCCATAATGCTATGTACCATGTAATCGTGTAAAAAAAAAAATAAAAAAAAAAATGTGAATTTCCTTTCTGTTTATGGGTTCCTAAACATGACAATCCTTTATTATTGGTAAAAAAGGATACGAAGGGATCTGCTATCTGAGCACATCATGCATTAACGCAGCATTTGTTTAGATTTGGTTTACATGACAACAGTATGAAAGCCGGACCGCTATTGCACTTTATTTAGTGAGCATTCAGTTAATACTTAAAAAATAAAAATGTAAATTATTATCTCAACATTTGGACTCTTTTTTTGGAACCATTTTGGAATCCCTAAGACCTGGAATCGAACTATATCAAAGGATACTCAACGCTACTGTGAAGCAAAGACGCCTTCAAAATAAAGCAACTACAGGTTTACTATGAAACTAAATGAAAAAGTCATTATTTAGTGTGAGAACCAACATGAATCAGTGTTTTCATGAACATTCTGTGCAGTTTCGTAAGGGAATTGGCCGGAGTGATTTTTTTAAGCATCTTGGAGAATGTTCTTCTGGAGAATTTGAAGGATGCTCTTGCTTCTGTTTTGCAGTTGATACCTGACACTGAAATAAAAACTGAAATAAAAACAATTTTCTGTGACATTTCATGTTTGTCAGAAAAGTATCATTTTGATCTAAAAAAAAAATTATTAACCCAAGTTACAAAATAAACATTAAAGAAAAAATTAGTATTTTAAAACTACTTCACAAACTGGTTTACAGGTTATATTTCTTCTGTTGGTTCTTTTACTCATTAAAGTCTTTAAAGCCTAGTGGAGACCTCATTCCTCATGAACATGTCTACATCATTTTCCCATTCCTTTCACTGTAGTTCTATTAAATTATTAATTACTGAATAAAATGAATCTTCTATGATGAATAACAGAATAACAATGCTGTTATTACATATTACATTTTCTTTGAAATGTCATGTTTATGTTGAAATATTAACACTAATTTGTGCTTTTAAATAAACTCCAACATTTACTCATAAGCAAGATATTTAGCCTGCGTTTACAATACTTAGAGACAAGAGAAATTTTTATAAGTATCTTTTTAGTGCAGAGCCTGCCTAAACAGACTGAGGCAATTATTTGACTGCAAATAGGCTGCATAATGACATGTAAAACATTATCGGTGTAATTATTTTTAGAAATAGTCTGTATTCAAATCAATGGTTTCTATACAGCTAATACTAAAACCAGCAACTGTTTAATTATCATCATCATCATCATCATCATCATCATCATCATGTGTATACACTGCCCACTAAATACTACAAACAGACATCTACTTTTCAATTCAGACTTTAGTTTCAGGAAAGTACATATTTCCTGTTATACTCCCCCCGCAGTACCTGCACCTGACTCCTCTTTAACTGTTTAAGTACAATAGCTCCACCTGATCCTCCAGATCAAGGTGACATGGTGTGTTCACTGGCTCATGCAGTAACTACTGTAAACACGCATGGGTGTGATGAGGGTCAGAAGATGAGAAGCTCTGCGACCTGCTTACTGTCTTAAAGTAAGTAATCAGTAGTAAATCTGATCTAATCCATCAGACTGCTTTAACGTCCAGGACACAAGCACCCAACAATTCAGCTATGCTTTAATCATATCTCACTGATGTGTGGGAGAAAGTCAGGATCCCCACATCAACATGTCTTTTTCATTTCCAGTTTCTAGAAATGACATTTAATGACAACAAGCGTAATATTAACAACATCATTGTTAACAGTGCTACATGCACATACGGTAGCAATTAACCAAAGGAATCAATTTACGGAAGCTAAAGGCAAAGGAAACTTGTCTTCACACTCGAAACTTTTGGACCAAACAGAAAGAATGTGATCATGTGAAGCATCTTGAACTGGTTTCACCTCCTACAGCTTCAGAAGCACTTGGCTTACACAGACAATAAAGAACTACAGCCAAAACCTCCGTTCTATACCAGAACGTTTCCAACCTGTTTATCTGTCTACTGCTTTCTAGAAATATATCTGCCTGTCTGTCTGCCTATCTGTCTGTCTGTCTATCTGTCTGTCTGTCTGAAAAGAAATGATATGCTTTAAACATCTTCAGATGTAGGAACAGGATTCACCCCCTACAGCTTCAGAAGCACATCACACAGTCCGTACTGGACTTTTGTTTAAACCATTCTGGAAGACACACTTCAATACTAAATTTTAACTTTGGTTTGGGCTGATACTTGCCTGAAACACTGGATGGCTATCAAATTGGCTCTGACATATTTTTCGCAATCTGATCCACTGAGCTATTTTATGAGGTGAAGAGGTGTGGTGGTGAGTGACACAAAGCAGATACTACATGATTATTAATAGGCCATTAATAATCTCGGTGCCATTTTCATTGTAGCTGTAATATTTCACATAACTTAGCAACAGTAGCTCATGGAGAGTCAGATCAGTTACTGTGATCAGTGCCAGATTTCACCTGATACTCAAGAGCTCTCACATCAGAATTTTACTGAAAATGGGATGACAACATGCCTGGAAATTCTATAGACGTCTATATTTTAGAATCTGTCTGTCAGTCCATCCGTCCGCCTGTCCATCTATCTATCTGTCTGTCTGCCTGTCTGTCTGTCTTAAAGATCTTGTATCTATATACATGTTTCTCTGTGTACAGCTAAAGAATCACTTCCCTAATACACCAGTTTTCCAGCTTCTGTTTGTCAATCAATCAATCAATCAATCAATCAATCAATCAATCAATCAATCAATCAATCAGACTATCTATCTATCTATCTATCTATCTATCTATCTATCTATCTATCTATCTATCTATCTATCTATCTATCTATCTGTCTGCCTGTTTGTCTGTCTGTCTGTCTGTTTTTGTCTGCATGTCTGCCTGTTTGTGTGCATGTCTGCCTGTTTTTCTGTCTATCTGTCTGTCTGTTTTTGTCTGCCTGTCCGTCTGTCCATCTGTCTGTCTGTGTGACTCTGCCCGCCTGCTTATCTGCCTCTCCTCCTTCACCCCAGACTTTGTCTAACTTCTCCATATGATGTGATACAGATAAGAACCAGGGGACATGAGAGGGGAAGGCAGATGTGTGTAATGTTCATTTAAAGCGTGTGATCTCTCTCTGTCCGCCAGGGGGAGTGTGTCTAATCAATTACAGCTCCCATCCCGACCCGACAACAAAAATCCACACTCACTGTACGTTACAATAATAGCTCCGATCTTTCCCTAAAGAAACAAAAAAAAAACAACATTTTGACCGAAACGTCTTTCACATCTCTATCTATATGGGGTGAGAAAATGACTCATTAAAGCTTGATCACATGACCAGTTCAGCAGCGCATACTCAGGACATGGGCGCTTTTTCCACCCCAGAGGTGTTCATGTGGGTATGGAAACCATAACTACTGTAAAACTTCTGCTGGTGTCCACCCTGAGGGGGTTTCCTTCGCTGTCTGAACTGACCGTGTTCTCCCTTCACCACCACACACTCCTGATCCTCAGCCTGCCCAACCTATTAGTCTGGATGACCAGATTCCCAGTAGCTAATCGGATCAACACATCAGATCACCACTAACCAAGCATGCATTTCCCTAAAATAGACCTGTAGGTGAGCTACAGGAGGCGTGATCTGCCATCAAAGCCCACAGGGTGTCATTCTGTACATTGCACAGATGAAGCCCCAGGTGCCTGAATGCCTCACATGAACCCTGGGCAGTAACATCCAGCTCACTTGTGACTGGTACACCAACCATGTGCTGTGCTGCCTGTTGGGTTAACTTAATAATATCACACACACACACACACACACACACACACACACACACACAATATATATATATATATACACACGCACGCACGCATATGTTTATTTATAAGGAAAAACAGAGGGGGAAATAATCAAGTCTCTGCGCGCGCGCGTCAGGCATTGAGATCCACTTTGCTCTCTATTTGGCTTTCTAGGTGATCATAGGGTGATCTAAACTCCACCAGCGGTTGGCTTTAACCAGCTTGGATATCTGTTCAATATCTAAACTAAAAGGCAAAAGAGAGAGAGAGAGAGAGAGAGAGAGAGAGAGAGAGAGAGAGAGAGAGAGAGAGAGAGCAGTGCGCGGTGATCGGACACCACAGGCACGTACCAAGAACAAAATGTTTTACAAAAAATTCATCACTAAAAACAAAAACAACAACAACAACAACCCAAACAACTTAATGCAAACAGTCGGGTGTGAGCATCTCCCCAACAATGCCAGAGCATGCCTGATTTCTCCTTCTCACTGATATCCAAAGAGGAAAACCTGAGCTTGGACACACACACACACACACACACACACACACACACACACACACACACACACACACACAGACAGACAGACATGAGGCGACATTCACAGCAATCCTGCACACGATCCGCCGCAGCTCGTCTCTCCCCATGATCAGCGCTATTCCCACATCTCCCTTACCTTCGTATACAGGGGCCATCGGTGCAAGGGTTTCTGCTATTCATGGCAAACATGGGAAGAGATGCTTCAGTTCAGAAGTCAGGAAAAGATCTGCCATCTTGAGCCGCTGACAGAATCACCGTCTCCCACATTACTGAGCCAGTTCATCAGGGGAGACAACAGAAGACTGAGAGACACAGAGACACAGAGACAGAGAGAGAGAGAGAAATCACATCCACAACTGTAACTGGATCAGCCGGGTTTCTAAACAACGATTCCGTCCATGCAACTTGGCCCAGGCGGCTGAGAGGAGGCGAGCAGCGGATGAGCTCCGACACTGAGCCGGATTGCAGGCTGGAGCTTCAGCTCGCGCAGGGCATGTCTGCGGAGTGCCTGCAAAAGTTGCAATGGTGAAAGAAGCGGAGCGAAACGAGTTGAGCCGAGCCTGAGAGCTACAATCAAACACCTATGCAATCGATCAGCGGGCCTCCCCGCCTCCGAGAGCGGAGTTACACGTGTTGCGTGCAAAAGCGCCGACTTTAGACACTCGCCGTATGTTTGCGTGTTTATTAACCCCTTAATCCGTGAATAGGACACATGTAAGTGCTTATTTTCAAGCACAATATTTAGTATTCTAAGTAGAAGAAGGATAAAACACCTCGTGGGTTCTTGAGAAACAATAACCGAAGAAGAAGAAGAAGAAGAAGAAGGGGTGGGTTATTTTCTTAAAACAGCATATCTCAAAAGTGTTCACTGCCCAAATACAAGAGCAAATTTAGCACTGTCGCCTCACAGCAACAAGGCCCTGGGTTCGATCCCCGGGGTCGACTTGGGGGCCTTTCTGTGTGGAGTTTGTATGTTCTTCCCGTGCCTGCATGGGTTTCCTCGGGGTACTCTGGTTTCCTCCTACAGTCCAAAGACATGCACATTAGGTGGATTGGCTACCCTAAATTGCCCAAAGGTGTGTGTGGTTGTGTGTGTGTGTGTGTGTGATTCCGAGCCCCCGGGTTAAGGGAGGGTTGGGTGTGGGGCTAGTGACCTCACCCTGTAAAATGTAGCCTGCTGCGGAAATGTCAACCGATCCCCATGTGGACTGCTTGACACCCTATGTGCCGCTGATGGAACAGGAGGACTGTGGATGGATAGATGGATGGATGGATGGATGGAATTCACTAGTGAATATAGCATAGCCCAGTGATATTCAGTCTTGTGGAACAAATCCAAGAAACAAGTTCATTCCTGTATTAACTCTTATAAGAGCTTAAAGGAACAGTCATTCCTTCACCATCTCGTTTTTCTCTCTCACTTGAAATGAAAAAAAAAAAAATTAAATACATACAGCTTTGCATTCATCTATCCATCTATCCATCTACTAGCTGACTATATCTTTTTTCCTTTAAGAGTCGGGGGAAGGTGGAGCCAATCTCAACTGACTATCGCAGGGCTAACACAGAGACTAACGACCATTCACACTCACAGTCATGGCTATGAGCAAGTTAGGGTTGCCAGTTATACTAATGAATGTCTTCAGGCTGTGGGAGGAAACCAGAGATACCAGAGGAAACCCATGCAGGTATGGGGAGAACATGCAAACTCCACACAGAAAGGCCCCAGTTGGCTGTCAGGTTTGAACTCAGAACCTTCTTGCTGTGAGATAACAGTGACAGCTTCTCATGTTACAGAGAAAGCAGAAAGCCCAAAGTTCTCTGTCCTGAAAACATTCCTGTGGCAGAACACTTCAGGAGGAGCTGATACAGTGGCATCCTTGTTAAATATATATATAAATATTTAAAAAAAAAATCCTTACAAAAAACTGCACTGTATGTATAATTAAACAATGTTTTGGTTAAGCAGGCATATGCCATTAATTTGTTTATAATTAGTGTTAGATTATATGCCGATTCTGCCATACAAGTCTTTGTGACTGACTTGGTACTAATGAGTGCTTTAATCTAAACCAGTCATTGAATTACAGTCACCTCTGCAGTCTGAGCTGCAGTTACAGAAGATGAATCAACGCCTTCTGACCAGTTAGTTGTAATATGTAGGTGTAATTATTGTGTAATTTCATATATAAATATACACACACACACACAAACATATATATATATATATATATATATATAGAGAGAGAGAGAGAGAGAGAGAGAGAGAGAGAGAGAGATATA
>JAQLOM010000036.1:6460391-6472827 GCA_030068315.1 Chrysichthys thysi | reverse complement strand
GAGAGAGAGAGAGAGAGAGAGAGAGAGATAGATAGATAGATAGATAGATAGATAGATAGATAGATAGATAGATAGATGCAATAATGATATCACAAAATAAAGCATTAGGTTTTGTTCAACATCCTGCCAAACCTGCAATTTATGCTATATTATACACATATTAGCTTTGAAGTCAAATGAAAAAAACAAAAACAAAAAAAAAAAAGCACATGACATATTTTAAAATCTTTCTCTTGCCCTCAGGTGGATGGGCCAGGCTTGAGTTTGGGTTGGTTAGGCCCACCCTGGCTCCCATGTAGAGCCGGGCCCGACAGGTATAGGATAAAGAATTGCAATTAGGAGATGCTTTCAAATATCTGGAATAGCTGAACAATAGACAGAACCTTAGGAAATAAAAATTTTGGGAGAATAAAATTCTTTGGAGCAGGAGGCCCACAATCTGTACCACTTGTAAAGAATTATTAATGCTTTAAAACAGGAATTCTCAACTTCAACCCTGGCCCACTTTTCCCTTCTGTCCACACACACAACAAGCTCTTCACAAGTTGGATCAGCTGTTTTGGGACTAACTTCTGCGTAGATCTGAAGTTTAGAGCCAAACTGCAGGGTATTTACATCCATGAAACCCTACAGTAGCAAAGCTCAGGCTTTCTGTGTAGAAACACCTTCATTTGCCATGCAGACACAAATATGTACTTCACAAATCAAAGTACAGCAGCTGACCAGCCCGAAATGCCACTCTTTGATCAGTGCAACCTCCCATGAAGTGATCACGTGCCCTGTTCGATGATTCTGGGGTCTGTAAGTCATGTCTGGATCAGGAGCACCAATGACGCTGCTGGGTTTTCACAGAAGGACCGAGAGTGGAATCAGATTACAGGGCACTCATACAGATGTGCAGCATCTCTCATGTATTCCCCAGCACTGAAACACGGGGGTTGCTTTAATTACATGTCTGTCTGCTAAGAAATATACGCACAACTGTGATATCTCTGACAAAGTGGAGGAATGAAAAACATATTGCTCAGTGAGAGAACAGCTACAACTACAATGAACTTTACTGTCTAAAGGAAGGCAGAAACAAACAAACAAACAAACAAACAAAGCCTACCAGTACACTTTCTGAGAAATAATACATTCAGTAGCCTTAACAAGACACGCGAAATGTATCTACGTACATTAGAGATGAGTGTTTTGACAATAAAGGTTTAAAATAAATGGCAAACTAAACATCAACAACAGTATTAGTAGTTTTAACACCACTACCACGCCCCAATAATAATAATAATATGTTTATATAGTTATTGTTGTTATTGTTATTGCTGTTGTTGTTGTGATGGTTATTGTTGTTGTTGCTGCTGCTGCTGCTTGACAGTAAAGGTTTAAACTAAATGGCAAACTAAACAACAGCAATATTAGCAGTTATAATATTAATAATAATAATAATTGTTATTATTATCATTATCATAATAATAATAATAATAATAACAATAATGTTTAGTTTATCATTTAGTTTAAACCTTTATTGAGTCAGTGGTAGCTCAGTGGTTAAGACACTGGACTACTGATCGGAAGGTCAGGTCGGGAGTTCAAATCCAACCACCACCAAGCTGCCACTGCTGGGTCCTTGAGCAAGGCCCTTAACCCTCAATTGCTCAGTTGTATTAAAAAAAAAAAAAAAAAAATGGGATAAATGTAAGTCGCTCTGGATAAGAGCGTCTGCCAAATGACACTAATGTAATGTAATGTTACACAGCGTTATTATTATTGTTGCTGCTGCTGCTGGTGTTAAAACTAAATGACAAACTAAACAACAACAGTATTAGAAGTTATAATAATAATAATAATCATCATCATCATCATCATCATTATCATAATAATAACATAATAATAATGTTTAGTTTGTCATTTAGTTTAAACCTTTATTGTTATACAGCATTATTATTATTATTATTATCATTATTTATTATTATTATTATTATTATTATTATTATTATTATTATTATTATTATTATTATTATTATTATTATTATTATTATTGCTAGTGTTGTTGTCCACTATTTGTCTTTTTTTTTTTACTTTAACAAAAAGCAGTCTGATCAAAATGTCCATTTTATATCTTAAGATCCCACTGCTTACGTTACACCATAATCAGCTGGTCTTCTGTATCACACTACAAGTACCAAGCTGCTTATGTGTAGTCCTCTTTGTTACACCTACAATAACTACATTACCCAGAAGCACTTTCGCGCCAACAAACACTGCTGCGTGCTCCTGAGAACAGAGGTAAGCTTTCTACAGCGTCTGTCCTTTATAAATTATTGCAATGTATCATTACACAGGCTAGCATGTTCTAATATAATCCCCTTAACTCGACTAGCCCGAAATACTGATCATTCAGCAGTAAGGAATCGCTTCCGGAAGTCTCGCGTGACCTCCTATTGCATGCGCGCGCTTGAGACTTGGAAGTTTTATTTGCTGGGGATTTGTTTACACACAAAATAAATCTCTGCGTCAGCTCCAGGAAGGCTTTCTGTGGGGTGTGTAGAGAGAGGCCAACTGCGGACTACTGTCACATAACCAAAGTGTACATGCAGCAGACTATTGTTTCAGGCTGAATCCCAAACTGGACCCAGTGAAGTGCACAGGGTGCAGGAGCACTCAGCCCTGCTTAGGGCACTATAATGAATCATCAAGCTCATGCTTTGTGGGATTCAGCCCTGAAGTGCTCCATACTGCTGTTCTTCTCAGTGTGTTGGCTGCCTCTGATTTGAGTGCATGAATGAAAGTGACATGTTTATAAATAACTATACGTTTCTTCAGTCAACTATGTATTTCTGTTTAATCGAAATGTAGCTAGGGTTTTTTTTGGTCTTTGTTTACAACTCTGCTTGGATGGAACAAATAAAATAACAGTGCTATGAAATTGGATTAAACAAATCCCAGTCCGCTGGGTGTAATTTCACTGGTGCACCGTGAAATTATATCCAGACGTTTTGCAGATGTCAGAAGTGCTGAAAAGTCAACATTATTACAAGCCTAGTCTTTTCCTAGCAGTGGGCCTGTGTGTGTGTTTTGTCGAATCGATGAATCTTGAGCTTGCTGCTTATAAAGAGTATGGGACGCACAACATGGCGGCTGTGTGAGGCAGGGCCCGGTCTTTTGTGTGTGTGTGTGTGTGTGTGTGGGAGGGGTACTGGTTGAGAAGATGGCAAGTGTGTACAAAGCTCTGTTAGGAATACTCACTCACTCATCTTCTGCTGCTTAATCCAGTTCAGGGTTGCGGGGGGAAGCTGGAGCCCAGGTAACTTCGGGTGAGAAGCGGGGTACACCCTGGGCAGGTCACCAGTCCACCACAGGGCAACACACAGAAAGAGACAACCATTCACACTCACATTCAACCCTACGGGCAGTTTAGAGTGGCTGATTTGGACTATGGGAGGAAACCCACACGGACACCGGGAGAACATGCAAACTCCACACAGAGCGACACCCAGGTCAAACCCGGGACCTTCTCGCTGTGAGGCGACAGTGCTAACCACCACACTACTGTGCCGCCCCTGTTAGGAATACTTTGATTTTAAAATATAACATGGGTTTCTTGAACAATCCTCTTGGTCACTGCATAATTCCACAGGTGTTATTTCCTAGTGTTAATGTCTTCATTATTATTCTAAAATGAATAAAATGCTTCTATGAGCAGAATTACACTGGCAGTGTGGGCTACTTTGTAACTACAATTATGACTGTTGGTTTGCTCATAAATTCCTGTGCAGTCTGTTGATCTGATCGCCTTCTAATCTAACCCGCCATCAGTGTCAGGGTCAGTTTCTTACCACAGCACCACCGTTAGCTGGATCTTTCTGGGTGGTGGGTGGGTTCTCAACCCAACAATGGTACAAATATGATTAAAAACCCCAGCAATGAAGATGAAACGATGTATGCTATGGCTATCACAAGGTGGGTTTCCGTAGCAATTTTGTGGGAAAATAGAAGCTATTTATTTGAAACAAGCTGACAAAGCACAATTACAAATGCTCTTTACTTCCACTGAGTGATGTTAGGCAATTAAAGTTGGGTTTTCTTGTTTCGCAAAAGCTCTTATAGAGCGATCTTTTTTCAAAAGGTTTTTTTTTTCATTTCTATTGTTCCATTGAATGTGATTAAATGTGAAAAATCTGTTTCTATTTCAATTTTGCAGAATATTTCTTTTATCAAATCACAACCTGAAAAACCGCTTCATGAACCTCATGCATGTCATGTGTAAAAACTTTGTTTTTGCACTATTTGAGGGTTCCAGGTTTCCATTAATCATTTTTTTTAGTCCACCATTTCAAATTGCTTGTTAAGCAGGTTAATGGAACCACTCTGACACTCACCAGGTCTCAATTCAAATGAACGGGGGTCTGTCCTTGTAGGAGACTTCGTTGTGATGTGTTATCACCAACTAAGGGAATAACCTTTGGAAGAATGGTCTTCATCCTTCCAGTACAGCTCCGTAGACTTTGTATAATCTATGACACGAAGCAATGAGGCTGTTCTAACCACTTGTGGTGGACCCCTAGACACTTTATTTAGTTTTTTCCCTTTAATTAATCTCTCATCTGTGTGTATCTGTAACTGTATGCCTACATCCATTCTGTGTGCCTGGAAAACCAAGCCAGATGTGTTTTGCTAAAGTATTGTGCTATTATTTAAACAGACTACTTTATCCAGATGTTTGTTTGAAGTGGCATTTGTTTAATAATTCTTTCCTGTGCGACACCATCCCTGTGAAGAATTTAATTAAACCATAAAACTACACTTTTAACTCTACTCTTAAAAACATTGCTTCTTGAGATTGGTGGCTTCTGCATATAGCCATATAAACTTTAAGCTTTCAAGAATGGATTCAAGAAGATTGAAATCAGATGGAACTGTTGCATGATGGTACTTTAAGGGTTCTCTTATCACTAAGCACTAGACCCTAATGACAACGTGGGTCCTCACGAGAATGTTTTTACATCCTGCGATGTGCCAGGTGCTACTAGATACAGAGATCATGTAGAAATCTAAAATCCACCCAACAGCATAGTCGGTGTCTCAGGAGGATAGGAACAAGCTGAAGAAGTGCCAGGAACCATAATTTACTTATGCAACTGGGTAACCACAACACTCTCCCTCAGTAATCTTATATACTGTATAATCCTGATGGGGGTTTGCATGTTGAATACGTTCTTTGTACTGAGGCATGTGTTCGTGCAGGTTTAGGATAATGATACTTTATCATTTGAGTTCCTTCATCATATGTTTATTTATGGATGTGTTGCCAAACTTGTTTAACTTCAATTCGGAGCATGAATCTCAGCTAATAGCATACTCTGCCTTCTCACAGCTAAACATGTCCAACTTTGTTCACTAATCTGTGTGAATTCTGTTTGTGTTTCTGTTTTAATGGTGCTGTAAAAGGTCCAGGTTTTTAGAAACATCTCAGAATTATGTGTCTTCAAATGTGGGTTGTTTGTACCACATCTGTGTAAGATATATGTGGAAATTGATCGAGGTACTACATGAATAAGGGGTAAAAAGTAAGTAAAGAAGTCCTTATTTCGGAAGCATTTTAATGGCTAGAAGCATTTTATGAGATTTGTCTTTGCTCTTTGGATTGCATTGACTATGCCCTCTGACCTAAAGTTCTGTCTGATTATCCATTAACAGTTTTTCCATAAACCCTTAAAAGTAAGAGAAAGGGTACAGCTAAAGTCGCACTATCATTCAGACCTGTTCCGTCCATCCCAAATACAATCGGATCCAATTTATGCAGTACGTGCTGCATGTGGGTACAGCCAAAATAATTTATACCTGCTGATTCCACTGAAATCAGAAATTAAATTGTTTTATTACTGAGAGTTCTTACGGGATTGTGTTTCAAACCTTTTTATGTGCTTGGCCACAGACGTGCTGACGATGTTTGGAGGCGAGCTGTGGGGATTCTCCACATCCTTCTACCTTTTCCTGCTCTTCCTGGTTCTTCTGTACTGGTGAGTCAAGTCACGCAAAGAGTTTAAATGCAAATAAGTTCATGAGAGGATCACCTGGTGTTTCATTCATAGTTAGTATGTTCTTGCAAGGCTATAAAGACTTGTATATCTCCTGTAGAGACGAGGTGTAATACTATGAGGTTTGCTGATGCTTAACAGTGAATGTGAATACGGGCGACATTTACTGAAACCTTTTTAACACCTTCATGCATACGTTATAAAAGCGTAGACGTTTTCTGGTCGTTTCTAACATACAGCATTTATGATGTTTAGGTCTAAAGTTGTATCTTACATGATAAGATATTGTACGATATGTGATTATATATTTTGCACTGTGTGATCTTTTTATGTTTGAAACTTGATTAGACCTTTTTGTGGGGAAAGTTTAAGCAGAAATGCCTGAGATTGTGCTGCTTGAGTCACCATTACTATGTTGGACTGGGAGGAGTAACACGTAATGGAGTTATTAAAAAAAAAAAAAAAGAAAATGATGTTTTTGACATTGTAGTGGTTTGAAGGTGATTTATATCTTACATATTTCTTTTTTAAAAAAGGCTTAATTAAGGTTCTATGACTCTGGGCACATTTATAAAGGGGTTAGGGTTAGGCATATGCATGCGTGCTGCCGTGGGACATGATTTATCTTATTTCAGCTTCTGTAATAAGCTGTACTATAGCTTGTAATATTCTGCCATATAGTAAAACTGACCAACAGGTTTTCCAGTAAGCCAAAGGTATTAAAGTAATTGTGAGATTAATAAGCATGTTATTATGTACTAGAACAATATTAAGGTTGTACATACAAATAAAACGAATAAAATGAGTCCTGTCGGGGAAAAATATTCTGTACTCATAGTAGATTTTATGACTTAATTTCCATCTTACTAATCTTGAAGTTTGATTTATTCCTTTCCCCTCCCCCCATATCTTCCCATAAAGATATGTTGCAACTAATTACCTTCAGAGAAAATGGAATCGAAAAATCTGAAATCAAGTTTTAATCATTTTAGTTTCATGCACATTGTGATTTGTTTCATCATGTTACACGGCTAGTTTAGTGCTTGTTTTACAGAGATGATCACGAGGGCAGCCTATTGCAGAGCACATGTTATTTTAAGGCTTTTTAATAATTAACCACATACCTAACAGGCAACTGGGATTGCGTCAATTGGGTATGTCTTTGCCTTGTGTGGATAATGGCCTTAGAGTTAATATATAATAATTATAATGCTTTGACAATAATTATAGCTCTTTTTTTTTTTTTTATTGGAGCTTTGAAAAACAATGCTTTCTCTTGTAATTAAAGGAGAACACTGTGTGTTCTCTGTAAATGTCTGGGTCAGAAACTTCGTATAGTTATGGGTTTTATGGCGATCTTGGAGCTTACTCTATTGTGTTATGTTTTAATGCAGTTCAGTTCTTTTATTATGGCCTTCAGATGTTCCTGTTCCAGCTTTTTGCATCCCTGCACCCATTCGGTCATTTGGAACAAGTAAATTCCTGTCTGCTGGCAAAAGCGCAGCTACAATTCACATTGGACTGAAGGAGGTTGGTTATGTAAAGGCCTGTTATGCTGTCATCTTACAAATGAAGATTTATATCAGTGGATGAAACCCTCCCACATGAGAACGACCATGACACCGAGGTTAAAAAAAACAAAAAACAGACAGGGTTTAGGATAGGCAGTGTTGATGGGCTTTTCTGGCACGCCTCCAGAGCAGAAATAAGCCACATTAGAGGATTAGTCTCTGGATTTGAAACTTCGTGGCACTGTAAAGTAGGAGCCCGGTGTCATTGAAACTGTTCTTGTCAAACATGCCATGCATTTCTAAACTACAAACCACATGGGCTAATGTAATGGACGAAAATGTTCTGAGTGACAGAGGAGCTGGAATGGCTCCGTCTCAGAGTGAAGAAACCGCAGGCTTACTTCATGTCTGCGCTGATCAGAGGAGTTGATTTTACCGCTGATGTAGGTTGTTTTTGTGGTTCAGGGTAGATGCAGTGCAGACAGGGCTTTTCTTGTTTGTTTTTTTTTATGAAGCCAATCTTCTTAATCATATGTGAATGTAATGTGTGTGAAACATGGCTGAGCCTCAACTGATCCATCTCCCCCTACTGGTTAGTAAAATGGCGGCGGCGGTGTAATTTAATGTCTATGCAAATATAGCCAACATCTTTTGTGTGTGTTTTTAATGCAGTTGTCACACTGGCTCGTATAATGAAGCTTGTACATTATCAGAGGGGGGCAAGAGGGGGGGGTAATCTTACTTTTTCCCCTTGCTGGAGCAGCAGCTTCAAGGATGTATTTTTACCTGTAGGAGGGGAAGTGTTGTACCTTTAAAACGATTCGAGGTTCATAATTGGAATTTAAAGGAAAAATCCATCCAAGATTTATTTTACAGTTATATCTGACCTTCTTTTATCACCATTTTCTCTTTAGTTAACTGTTTCCTACATGACCCCCAATGCTGCATCACTACCTGCTATTATTAGTGCCGGTAGGAATTATCCCTTGTTTCATTTCTGTTTAAACAGAGCGATGCAGCAGTACTTTATTGCTTTAGTCTGTGCAGATCTCTCACCTCCTCGTCTGAACATTCTGATAAACAGAAATGTTTCTGAAGGGTAATGCTAATACATTAGCCTGCCATCGCCGGCATTGTACTTTGCATCTCTTAGACGGCTGACTAGCAGAGTCTGCCACAACTTATCGTTCAGTATGTTTGATGTGCTTCAGGTAGGAGTTTCCACGTATAATTATCTTTTCTAATAACACGCTAAAGGTGCAAAACCCACACCTCCCTAGGTAAAAGAAACATACTAAATGCACAAAATTTGAGGGAACCACAGCAGTGACAAGGAAAAACTAGAGATTAGTGCTTTTATTTTTTTGGAGAATCAATGCATGGTTGGAGGAAAACAACCTAAATAAGAACATATGGGCTATTTGATGAAAAAGGCTCTTAAGTATAATCAACTCAACTGAAGCTTTGATATGATAAGATATAATTTAGTTGATTTGGCTCGGCTGAGGAATGTGCTTTAAAGCCAACTGGACTAAATGCGGGTTAATACGAGGCAATCAGACAGCACTCATGCTGGATCTCCGTATAATCTAGGCTGTGTCATTTCCTGTGCTGCTCACCGGTTTTCAAGCTGCCGTGGCGGTGTTCTGAGCTTCAAACCAGACCACAGTCTTCTTGCAGTTAAGATCTACTTTTCCTGTGAAATGCGAGAAGTTAAGTTATAGGTTAATATGAGATTAGGTAAATTGCGAAACAGAGACCAGCTTCTTTCATTTGTAAACTGAATTTGAAGCGATATGGTGGAGAGGATGACATATTCACGCAGATCTGTTAATAAAATGTGAGAATGCGACACTGAGCCCATCTGTTTGTCTAATCAGCTCTTTCGACAGCTCGTGACTGCTACAAAAGGCTGCAAAAAACTCTCCTTTACCTTATCTATCTGTCACTCTTTTCCGCGTTATCTCAGGATTTCTCATGTTCCTCAATCAGTCCAGGTTTAGTTACATTCCTCGAGTGGTTCATAATGTGTCATGTCCCCTCATATGATAGCTTTCCTCCATTGTGTTTAGGAATGTCATGCATTAACACATTATTCACACGGTGATGCACCCAACCTGCAGCACTGTAGTTATTCCTAGCCATCTTAACCGAGTTTCGCTGCCCTCCTGTGTGCTAGCATGGCTGCTGCTGCACACCGGGTGGTGGTGATCGTATCAGTCTGTGGACAGCTGACGCTGCAGCCCAGCAGTTATGTGGCCAGATTGACTTTCTTTGTCATTGGAGCTGTTATTGCTTAATTGAGGACTCTTGGACAGCCCATCCATCACAGATGTAAATCCTATCAATGGCTCACACCTTCCCGAGAAAGCTGCTACCCTCAGCCCTTTCCATGGCAATAGCCTGATAATAAAACTAATATTGTAATCTGCTCTAATTTCTCCGAGAACCACCCAGCACTGTAAATGAGATCTCAGCTGGATGCGTGAGTTTGCTACTGCAGACAGCACTGTTAATGGGGACTGGAGTGCCATCATACAGCATAAAGCTCAGTAGTCTTCACACCTCTCGCGCTACTGATGAGCTCAATTTGAGCAGGCTGTTGACTGAATCTCAAAATGCAGCAGGTGAGCATCAGTCCTGCCGGATGAACCCTCTGGGAAGATATGTGTCATGATTTTAATTTTTTGATCCTGTTTACCTTTTGAGGAGATTTTTTCTTTACTTGCATTGTTTGTTTTGATCAATTTTGATGTATAAAAAAAAAAAAAATCGGTAGGACAGTGATTTTTCAAGAAGTAAAAACCCACAAAAAACATAAAACCCTATTATACTATTTAAACTTATAGCAATTTTGTCAGAACCTGTATCAGATTTCTTATTTATTTATATAAATTCTCTAAATCTCTTTAATGAGCTGGGGGGGGGGGGGGTTTGGTTCAGTCACTCTTGTGATTGTGATTTATGACTTCTGCAGTGGAAGAGCGGTATAGGATATTAAAAACTAATTTACCACTTTTGACAATTTCCCAAGCTTGAAAATCCAAACTTAGCTAAAAATGTTGCAATGATGCTATCTGTTTCACGTTTTATCTAAAAACCTTAAAGCTTGCTTGTACACTCCTCAGCCATTTATCAGGAACACCTCTACACCTGGGTATTCATGCTAATCGGCCAAAAATGTGATCTCCACGGTTTTGACCTCCGCTTGGGTGTTGGTGCCAAATGGGCTGGTTTTGGAATACCAGAAACTGCAGATATCCTGGGAATTTCGCACACACCAATCTCTAGACTTTAAACAAAAAGAAAACATCCAGTGAGCAGTAGTGCTACAGGTGGAAACACCTTATTTATGAGAAAGGTAAGAGGATGGTCAGCCTGATTTGAGCTGACTGGCAGGCTATAGTAACACAAATAACTTTTCGCAACTGTGGTGAGCAGAAAAGCATGTCAGAAAGCACCTGATGTTTGAACCCTGAAGTGGATGAGCTGCAACAGCTGAAAACCACACTGGACACCACTACTGTCCACAGGCTACAGTGGGCACAGGTTCACTAAATCCAGACAAAGATTGGAAAAATTTTGGCTGGCCTTCTGTTGTCAGGTAACCTAAAATAAAACTAAAATGAACCAGATTGAATTTCACCATATTCACAGCTTTTAGAAACTTCCCCTTACGATCCAAAGCTTTCTGTCTACAGTGGAAGTTCTGACAATACCAAGCAACAAAAAATTTTAACTGTCATACAGACCCATGTCTTCTATTTACAGAGCTCTGTATCTAACAATCTCTGGTGAGTCTCTGCACAAGGATGGAAATAGCTGAATGTTATTGCTGTGGTGAGTCCCCAAGAGAGCAGGCCTGGGATTTGGAGAGGTGTGATGGAACTACAGGGACTTGCATGACTAACATAAACTGCAGGGATGTCGCAGTAGGGCCACTCGCATGTCTGTTGCACCTCTATTTTTGGTTATTGTTGTCTTACAACATGCACCTGCATGCTCGGTGCACCATAGCTGCAGAGAGACCTCCTCACAGAACATGTGATGATCCTCCATAAGAGATGGAGATGGGTTTTTTTTTACGATTCTGTCTTAGTTTTGTATTCACATTTATAGGGTTGCTTTAAAGGTTTCTAGACATTTAAAGAACCATCATTCAACTCTGCGTTGTCAGAGCAGAAGCTCTATTTTATGAGCTTTATGACTCATGAAATGTTGTCACTTCAAATGTTGCATATGCGACAAAGTGCCTGTTGCCATGTTTAGTTACAGTTTACGTGATATTGCTGAAACTTCTGAATAATGTCAAGGTGGTGTGATCGTACCTGGAAAGGAGGACAGTATAGCATAATGTAATATTCTACCTCCCTCTACCTCTACACAACCGATTCAATCATTGATGAGATGACTGTGGTATGTAAAAAGAGGGGGAAATACAAATTTCTGTGGAGCTGTGTCCTTCCAGTTTGATTCCTACATGGAGTTAAATGTTATCAGTATAATGCAAGTATAAACACTTTATGTTAACTTGTTTATGATTAACCTTCCCAATACAGATAGTGATGGGGCATTTCAAGTGTACTCCCTGTATCTGCATGGGTTTCATCTGGTTTCCTCCCACCTCTGAAAAATCTGTAATGTGTGAGAGACACACACAGATAGACAATAAACTGATACAAACTAGTTAATAATAATTAATTAATTTGTTTCTCTTTAAAGGTCCTGGATTAGATGGATTAGGAGTCTACCCTAGGAACCCTGCTTGTCAGGCAGGCACTACACACACACACACTCTCACACACACTCTCACACACTCTCTCACACACACACACACACACACACACACACACACACACACACACACACACACACACACACACACAC
>JAQLOM010000036.1:6305578-6322891 GCA_030068315.1 Chrysichthys thysi | reverse complement strand
ATACACACAATGCACTCATTATATGAACTCTTCATGGACCTTTGACCACTCGGTGGCACTTTGGGGAAAAAAAATCAGATGTACCTGTAGATGAGTTCAGATAAACAGCCAAAAAATGAGAAAATCAGACTTGAGAAATCAGACAGAGAAAAATGCCTCCCTATATACTCAAGTAATAAAAACAAAAACATATTTTACCAAAACGACCCAGATGGTTGAATTTAGCTTAATTTCTAAACTTGCCATGACTTTCTGAATGCCAAGTTTACATCATATAAGCAGCAAATTTCACAAGCGCAGCAGTAAACACAGTCAGTCTGCCTAAAGACGACTAAAACCTTCCTAGCTAAGTGTGACTTTCTCAGAATTTGATCCTGTTTTTCAAGTGTCTCATGCCACAGCAAACCAGGCATAAGAATCATCAGTTCAGTTTGTAATCAGATTTCAGCTGTCAAATTGTCTGTGAGGCTCCTGCACCAACACGTCATCGTCAAAACAAAGAACACCTGCACTCTCTGCACAGATGTGACTGAATTAAACAGTGATTTTTTTTTTCATATCGATCTTAGTGGGAACAGAGATCAGTTGAGTAACAGTGGACGTTGATGGAGCGTAGATGATATTGACAACCAAAGTGTGAACTTAATTCCCATTGTAAACTTATAATTATTTAAAATTTGAATCTCAGTCACTCATCTTCTGCAGCTTAAACCTGTTCAGGGTCGCGGGGGGGAAGCTGGAGCCAATCCCAGCTGACTTTGGCGGGAGGCAGGGTACACCCTGGGCAGACAACCATTTACACTCACATCTGCGGGCAATTTAGAGTAGCCAATTAGCCTAATCCGCTCTGTGCATGTCTTTGGACTGTGGGAGGAAACCGGAGTACCCGGAGGAAACCCACATGGACACGGAGAGAACATGTGAACTCCACATGGAAAGGTGCACAGTCAACCCCCGGGATCGAACCCAGGACCATCTTACTGTGAGGTGACAGTGCTAACCACTACACCAGCCTGCAGCCCAAAATTTGAAGCTAATTATTACAATTAGGTTATAAATATAGAGGTAGGTGAAGCAACTTCCACTGGAATTGCTATGAATTTTTTCAATGCAATTTTTTTTTTAATTTCAGTGTGCTATAAAATGCTAGAACGTTACATCTGGTTGAGATGTTTGCATGACTCTGATGGATGGATGGCTAAACAGACAAGAAAATATTAAAATTTGCCAAGGATAGAAATTCATTTATTAAGTTCTAATTTAAGATCATTGCATTTTTTTTATAGTCACACATTTCGACATCGTTATTGTTATGCCTTATGGTAAGTTAAAGTAAATATTTTGGCACTGCCAACATAGGGCATTCTTAAAGCATTACGCACGAGCCGACCTGGGCACTACAACACACTCTCTTATCAGTCTCTGTCGTCATGACACTAATCGCGACCTTGAATTTGTCCAGCCTCAGACCTAATGCGTAATGTTTTCTGAACTGCATGTGGCGTCCTTATTTGGTCTTCAGTGCTGATTATCTGACAGATCCCGACTGCTTACAGAACCAAAACCCTGATGCCTTTAGAGACCAATTCCATATTGCATCTCCGATTCAGATAAAACACACTGAGAATAAGTCACGCTGACCTCAAACTGAGGAAATG
Organism: Chrysichthys thysi; assembly: GCA_030068315.1. Taxonomy (NCBI): domain Eukaryota; kingdom Metazoa; phylum Chordata; class Actinopteri; order Siluriformes; family Claroteidae; genus Chrysichthys; species Chrysichthys thysi. Next base: position 6,321,233 of record JAQLOM010000036.1, on the reverse strand, counting down.
AAGATAGGACAGCGAAATGTAATATGGCTTTTAATACGCGGGGGAAATATGACTTCCAATGCAATATGATAAATTATAAATACAAACCATTGACTTTTTTTTTTTTAAAGCCAGACCTTTCCTTTAGCCTCTTTCATCTCTCTGCTTGGTTAAATTGTTCTGCGCAAAGATATCACACACTTGTATTTCAGACCACAATAAGGGTATCATTACACAGTACCAATTCTATCTGGAAATTGAGGGCATTTGACATGAAACTTGTCATTACAATGTGACTAAGAATACTGGCTCCCAGTGCGACTCTGCCTACTCTGTCTGCCGACTGTTTAGATGATTACATGTTCAGCTTAAACAGAGGCAGACAAGTGTGGCGGACATGTGGAACCAGCCTGCTGATTTAGTGCAGCAGTATATTGTGACAGAAGAGTTGCACTGGCCTGATGGTGAATTTAATCTACGCTCTACTTTAAGCAGTTTTCTCTCCCTCTCCCAGGCGAGACGGCACGTCTTGCAGGCGTCTGAAGTAAACAGCCCGATCAAAGATTGATGCCCACTGCTCAGACGGCTCTGACAGCCTGGCACTGAGGCAAGGTCACTCAGCCCGTTTCCTTCCCGGAGGCACGTGGAACTTAGACGAATTACCCCGACAGCTGATCTTTCCTCTGCAGGGACACTTTAGTTTTGTAGGTGAAAATAATACTGCCAGGAGGTTGGATTATAAATAACTGAATTTGAATGGCTCTGAATTAGGCTACAGTATTGGGAACAGGGAGAGGTACTTCTGGGAGGACAGAGCGCATCAAGAACATACCGGATGTGGGGTGACCTAAAAGGGACACTCATAGAAACTGGGTTTTAAGTGCAGATACTTTTATCCATCCCAAAAATAATCAGATATGGATAAATAGCAGCATGCGTAGTTTGAATGAAATTGAATGAAATCACAGAAGTGGGACAGAGATGGTTAACTTAAATATGCAGGTATTCTATAACACAAGGTGGAAAAAATGGAAGGCTAATAAAAAAAAAGCACTCTGAAAAATAGCTGAAAACAAAATCAGAGCATTTCCTTGTAAAAGTAAATTGGAACAAGAGCGAAAAGAAAATGGGGTTAGGGATTCTTGGGTCTATCCATGCACATGACCACAACAACCACAGTTTCTCATTTCATTTTCCTGAAATTTTTTAATTTCAACTCGTTTATTTAATTGGTGATTTTGTTTTGTTTCATTTTTTTTTAAACTGAACTTTCCATTTCTCATTCTGCTCAGACAATGTTAAGAGTATGATATTAAATCCTTATCAAAACACTTCAGGGAGCATTTTCTTAATAGTGGCTTTGCTTTGCGGTTTGGGGAAGCGAGGCTAAAACCAAAATGCAATTATGTGCAGGGTTTAAACGCTCCTGGATTTGAAGTCTTAAGAGCTTCGACTAAAGCCCAATCTGACACATTTTTTGCACAGATTTTGGTGAGTGTATTTATATTCTAAGATCAAAGCGGATAAAAAAAAAACCGAAAAGAAAATGCAGAAGTTACTCCTGTCTTACACAAAATTCAGAAGCACTTTTTTAAAATAACTGTTCTATTAGTCATGCAAAGCATCTTTCAACAAACGATGACACTGCAGTTTCACATCCACATTTACTTACGTCTATTAGGTCAGACAAGTCATGGATGTAATACTTGAATACTGAGGAATTGGTGGCTTCCAGAGTAAGCAAGTACTCGTTGCGGGCTTTGATCGACTTCAGCTTGTTCTCGGAGTACTTGGCCTGCCTCTGATGGAAAAACAGGAAAGATAGGAGGAAAAAAACCAAAACATTAAAGATTAGGCAAGCACAGCAAACAGAACTATGCCTTATCATACCACAGTGCTGCTGAATTTTCAAATCTTATTGGTCTGAAGGAATTTACTAATATTATATTTACTTACACTTATGATGCTTGTTTACATGTATGGCAGTCAGTCCACACAATATGAGGTTGACAATAAACATTAAAGAATGTGTTGTTATTTAAAAAAACCAAAACATATAGTTGGATATATAATGAAGATGTTATTTATGGAATGACTTTTCAGTGTCAGCGCTATGTAGCAATAAGTTTTCCAACATGGTAAAGTCATCAGGACAAAGAATTTGCAGTTTTGCTGTTTTATTTGTTTTAGGAAATACAAAAAAAAAAAAAAAAAGAAAGAAAAAAAAATCGACAGGCTGGCATGGGAATGATTGTTTACAGCTGCTAGAACATAAGTGATAACAGGGACATGAAATGTTAACTATATTAAAATATAACTATAATTGGTTTAAAAACCATTCACTAATAAACAAAATGTACTCTTTTGCAAACTGCCATGGTATAAGAGGAATAACACACCTCAGAAAGTGCCATATTAGAAAATTGATCATATTTTTGGTAGTAGCAGTAACTTGGCTTTACCACACCACCCATTTTGTCATTATTTTCCGATAACACCACTTAATATCTACATTAAGAATGCTTAAGAATTGAATGTTTTATACCATCCCAAGAATGAGACGAGCAATTACGTGCTCACTTATAAAAATTCCAAGCAAAATAAAATCATTTGTATCTTTTTTTTTTGGGTACGGGACAAAATCATCCGACAGACAACAATAAACCATGACACGAAAATACGGCTGATGCGACAAAAATAGTTTTTAAAAAGTAAACAAACCCATGTTCAGAGACTACTCAGTTCTGTTTCCTCTCTTGCTCAAATCCCACACAAAAGCGAGTTAGTCACATAACTGCAACAGACACTGACTCACCCTGACTTCCATATTTTAACCACTCCACACTCTTATATTCCAGGAAGCGGCAAGAGAGAAAAAAAAAAAAGGAGCATGCATTCCCACAGCTATAAAAGCATTTGTCACAGAATTACTGAAAAACAGACCATTTATAAGAATAAAGGCCTTCTTTCTCATTACCACTTTCCATCTAAAACAGGTTCGGGGCATAAAAGGCTGGGATGACATTTGTAAATGTCTAGCCACGCCAGGCAGACAGTACAAAGTCAGCCACTGTATTTCTTTAAAAAAAAACCCAAACAAACAAACATTATGGTGATTATTAGTATGAAATAAGTCTGAAGACTACCCTAATTACCTCTAAGTAAGGTACAGTTGACATATTTTTCAAAAAAAAAAAAAAAAAAGAAAGAAATGCTAGAACTGCTCTGGAACAGATTTACCCAAATCAGCTGAATATCCTGAGGGTGGGGGGAAACACAAAAGACAGTCACGTTGTTGTTTAGTACCTTTTCCTTCATCTTCTCAATCTTCTTAACAAAGCTGCGTCTTGGGGTTTTGTCCTCCGGACGCACATTGAAGACGGGGTCTCCTGTACGGCCGATCTGCCTCTCCTCCTGTTTTTCAAACTCCTTAAGCTTGCTTTCAGCACTGATGCTCTCCGTATGGTACATGTGGTAGGTTTTCATCACCTGTAAGGTTCAGAGGTCAGGGATAAAAGCTCAGGTACAATGCTTTTAGCGTATTCATTCACCCAGGGGGTCCTTGTAGCATAGAAAGAGGGGCCCATGATTTTCTAATTTTCTAAAAGTCATAATTATGGAAGTTTTGCTGCCTATAAGAAAAAGTCATATGGAGTCTACTGACAAAGACACAGCAGGTTCCACGGGTGGAACGGTCATAATTTTCCGACTGTTAGCTCCATTGTTGAGTCCCTAATTTTCTCAGTCTTAACCACGGAGCCTCCATTGCACCAATACCGGTAACTCCTTCTGCTATAAATATCTAAATCGTATATAATCGTACATTCCCATGTTCTCCTGACCATAAAGCTCCAACATGGCAGTCTAGGTTAAAGGAGGGCAGACTTTTTTTGCATGGAATTGCTATTACTATGAAATACTGTAGCCATACAGAGACTGTTATTCCCATTTCTCAGTCCACTAACATAAGAAACACTACACCTCTAATGGGTCACAGAGGAGCTCTTTATTCACCCTCAGCTCCCCCACCTCAGTCAAGCCCGGACCACAAGCAGAGAGGACTCGCACTCTTGAAGGGGGTCTGCATATAAAAAAAAATAGTCCCAGGTACTATGCAAGACGACCTGAGCAACAGAGAACCTTTTCAATGTTAGAGAGGCTGGCACTCACCATGCAGCCACAACGGTACAGTCTAAACTGTTAAAAGCTGTTTCCCATTGCGTGAGTCATTGTTATTGTTAGCAGGCTATTAGTAACACTAGAATGACTTCAGAAACATGCATTCGGATATGACTCATCGGGTATGAGGCAGGTACTGAGCGGTTAATTACACCATTTCAGCAACACTAAACAGAGAGATATGACAGGCGATCAAAGCATCAGAACTGGTTATTCAATCATCTTCATATTTCAGGGACATTTTAAGTATGAGAACTATAATGAACACTGAAAGTAAGGAGTGCTGAAGATAAGTAGTCTGTGCTTCTTGCTAGGGATGGAAAAAAACATCATATGACGATATTTTTCTACAATACATGCTGCACAGTATGTCATAATACATATGTGTGCTAACAAACTCTCAGCAAAATGATGGTGTGTCGCATTGAAAACTGCGTTTTATGATACTTTTATTGGAGGTCTACAAAGATAAATCATTTGATACTGAAATGGAAATGAAAAATAAAATAAAATTGACAATTTTAAAGATTCATAAAGATTTTTTTTCCCCTCAGCCAGTACTACTCAGAGTTTGTATTTGTTTAAGAAAATACAGAATTGCTAGAAAACGATATCGTAATTATTGGAATATCTCAGAAACATACATCATGCCATAATTTATCACAAGATCATTATTACTACTATTGCCAGCACTGCCCAGACATACTTATTGCTGCTGTTTATTACACGTAGTCTCAGTAATCTCAATGAGGTTCCTCCACCTGCCTCTACCTTCACCTCAGTAATGTGACTCAACTCTAGAGCACTAAACAGTATCAAATTCACAAGCTCTGCACTCTTCCAGGGCCACGCTAGGCCATAACCAATGTTCACATTCACCAAACTCATAAAACATGGTACAGTAAAGCCACAACTGGATTCAAAACACAGGCCTGCCTATAAAAGTGCTACCAAAGCAAACACAGTTGGGAGATGTATAGCGAAGCAGCAGGGTTTTGCTAGGCAGAGCTGTATAATTGGATATATGGCTGACCAAACCACACGTCCCACTCTCCACTTACTGGTTTGGAACTGGGTTTAGATTTCTCGTTTTAGAACAGCTTATTTTAGCGCCATGCAAGACCTGTTATTTTACAAGCTGAGGGCGGGATTGAGAGGCGAGTTTCTGATGCAACACTTGGAGTCTCTTCCACAAGACCCCAGGTTAAAGAGACGAACAAAATATATGATATGATCAAGTATAGAATCATCTCATCACACAAACTAGCCACTGAGTATCACTTATTGAGATTAGCCAGTTTCTTCAGTGAAGATCTAATGTCTGTTGCTAATCGTGCTTCCGCATGTCATTTTATACTGGATGAAATAAATAAGGACTGGCTAGCTAGCTAATTCACATGGCTGAAATGCTAAAATAGCTCAAAAGGTTTATTTCTGTTGTAGGACCCTAAACAATGGGTGAAATAACATGCACACTAATAATTCAATCATTATCAGATTATTCCAGTGGACATGTAAACAAATACTACAATATTTCAAATTGGATTAAAGTCATTATCAGAGTTCAGAAAAACAACAACAACAAAAAAACCAATAAACATTTAATTCATGTTCCATCTGCTTTCTGGTTGGACTGGCGGTGGCAGCAGGCTGGAAAAAAAGGCAGTCCAGACTTCACTGTCCACAGGCCACACATTCCAGATCCTCCTGAGTGATCCCCAGATGTTCCCATGCCAACTGTAAGATATAACCCAGTGCATCCTGGGTGTGGCCAGGGGTCTCCATCCAGTGGGACAGCTCTAGCAGGAACTGACAAGCTACCTCTAATTTTAGCTCTTATTGAAAGCTAAAAATGATCCAAGACCGGTGGACTGTGGTCCAGTTGCAAACCCAGCAATGTATTTAAGAAGATCAGACTAACTACGTGAAAAAAAAAATACTGCAGTAAAGTGAATAAAGGTATGAAACAAGGCCGTACTTCAGTAACTCCAGTTTTCCAAACATGAACCACCTTGGCAGATGTAGCAGAGTCGGTATTTCAGCTTACCCAATCCTGTGCATCTATGTACATTATTTACTTGAAGGCAGCTAAAGGGCTGAAGATGGCAAATCAAAAGGGGAAAACTTTGTCCAACAAATTTCCAAAAATGTAATTAGATTTTCCCTTTCTCGTTAGATTAGACAACTGTAGTCACGGCTTGTTTAAAATAAAAAAAATAATAAAAAAAAGCAGACACTGAAACAAAATATTTAAACACAGATGAACAAAGAAGCACACATTTACTCTCCATCACATTTAAAACTAATGCATCTCATCTGTTCAGAGTCCACGGCACTAAAAGTGGCAACCTAAAGCACTGATGTAAAAAAACCAAAACATATGCACTTCTAATTAAACTAATAATTAATGGTTAAGCATAAGTAAATTGTTTTTTGTGATTCAGTCTTGTAAGACAAACTTTATATAACTGGACATTTACAATTTTTAAATTCCTGTGAAATATGGACTACAAAACAACACCACAAATTAAGATTAAAACGCAAATACAATTGACGTTTGAAAACGGCTTTGCTAATTTCCGTTCCTGGTACAGGCAGTTGACATCCTTATCGGTACATAGCTATCACCCTAGATTCCCAAACCAAAGGTTGAGCAAGCCACTCACACTCTTATAATGCTTCTAGCTGGTTATGTATTTCACCCAGAGTCTTAGTGAGTAGAACAGCCCTACGGGAGGGAGCCTGGAGTCTCTTAGACTGAAGGAAACAAAGCTCGTACATGACGGAAGGGATATCTCCTGTGAGTACCCAGCTAACCACTAAAGGACTAATGAGCAATATGAAAAGCTTCCATGCTACAGGAAGCATTTATCTATACTGCTCATCAGCTGTGTCATTTCCTGTCGAGAGTGGGCCTGTAATTCTTCTCAGCTGCTTTTACGTGGATGGTGGTAATCGGTGCATATCTGGAGTCAAGTGATCCTCAGGATATTTAGACGAATCAAAGGATCATATTCAAAGATGGCTCTTGGTGAACGAGACGAACATCTGGATAACGCCATGTAATTATACCAATTTGAACGATACAAACAGAGCGCCATTTGTTCACATGCGAGTGCCTCGGGCAGTAAAGTACATATTACCATATAGCTATGGCTTGACAGATACAAGACATGCAGGAATCCTCAGAGCAAGCCTGACATCCACAATTACAGCAGGGGGGAATGATCAATAGTTTAAACGGCCAGAAAAGGCAAAAGATTTATAGTCATAGTCCAGCAAACAGCCTTCTGAGGACCTTTCATGCTTAGGAACAGGGAGCACTTATTAATGCATGGCGTGCAGTGCTGTGTGTAACCTGAGGCTAGAGCTGGCTGGGAGATAAGGTTATGAATTCCTAAGACCACACCAGCGCTATGGAAAGAGGCAGTTTATTACTGCAGTACTCACCGTGTAGAGCTCGTTAAGGACTTTCATCAGATCTTCTTGCAGCTGAAATGCTATTTCTTTACTCTAGAGGAAGAAAAAAGAGGTGGAGGGAAAAGAGAGAGCGGGGGGGACATCAGTTATCTACCCTCTTCACACTTAATACGTCAGACAATCTACAGAGCATGACTATCAACCACATATGGATTTAATCAGAGAGAATACATTTGTATAGTTTATAACAATAAGCAAATTCTGCTGAAGTGTTCATTTCAGAAGCACATTTTCTCTCTTTAGGCATCATAAGGAGCATTTATCTTTCTGACAGATGTTAGGGTTTCTGCAAATTAAAATCTGGCATAATTCAGTGGAGACGATTTTGGCAGAAATGAAGCATCACTCAGCAAAACGACAAGTGAAACGACTATAATCAACAGTGAGCGTGGTTTAGGTCCACCCATATCATCAAACTTGGGGGGGGAGACAAAACAAAAAAAAACAAAAGAAATAAAACCCTGAAGCAAAAACCTCAAATTCAATTTAGATATCTGAAAGGGATTTTTTTTTTTTCAGGAATCTGACCATTTGGAGCTCTGATACGCTGCCCTGTAACTTGTGTGGATAAGCAGGATTGTACTAATGGCTTCCTGTCTTACAGGCTTTTCCAGTCTCTCACTAACACGATCATATTTTCACTAATCTCATTGTGAAGACCTTTCCCAGCAATAACTCTGTGAAGGAGCGAGCAACTCAATCCCCTCTACAAGTATATATAACCGTAACTGCGGTTAAACGGGATAAAGGTTAGTGCACCATAACTAGAAACCGTAGGATACTGCAGCGCATCAGTACTGATATTAATGAACAACCGCTCCTGAAGTCACCACATCCAACTGCATGAAAAAACGATTCACATTATTAATAGACTGAAGATTTCTTTTTTAACACCTATTATCATAGGATCACCCTGATTACGCAGAATCAATCAGATTATATGTACTGCAGAATTCTCAGAAAAGAATATGAGAATATGATACTGTTTCTGACGTAACAACTTGCACAGGGATTTGTGGGACAAAAACGCCACTTGATCGGAATTAAAAAAACAAACATTTTTTTGTTGGCATGGTGATGTTTTCTGTAATGAGATGTTTGGTGTCTCCTTCCACAGATGCTAAAACACAATGTCAGTGCTTGCTAAAGAGGTAAAGCTATATTTTTTTGTCAAAAAAAAGCCCATCTGCACATTTTTGTCTTATTAATGCCAAGACAGATGGAAAAAAGAATCCAGTGAGGGAATGGCTGTTTATAGCTACGGTAACGTAAGTGATAACAGGAACTAACTTGATTGGTAGGCATTCCACAACATTACCTATGACAATAAACAGATAAATAGTACAATGTGTTGCTCTGTAATAAATAAGAACTTGTTAACGTTTGTAAATTGATGTGGTAAAAGAGGAAAAAGAACACTAGGGGATAGGCTGCTGATTATTGTCATGTAACTGCACACCTCATTCACGCTTTACTCCTTAATCATTTTCCATTGCCAGATTTACTGGATATCTTCAAGTGATTATTGATCGTATCTTGACACTTACATGGTATTGAAATTGTCATGATAAAATACAGTATCCTCGGTATCAATCAACACTGCCTGTCATAACAAAACACAAACCTACAAACCTCCTCTGTGTTTTCTACTATGTATATTATCTGTGCAATCACAGATGCGTCTTAAGGGTTTAAGTTTGTGTCATGTAACTAAACCCTGCAATTCAAAGCCGTGGTTCAACTCATGAGCATCACTGAGGGTCAAGAGCCGACTAAATAGGGTCAATAATCCGACTAAATACCCACATGTCTCTATACTGTAAACAGGTGTGCATGTGTGTGATGCTGCTGATGGATCAAAACAGATCCTCTGTGTGATGGCATACACACTGTCCAAGTGACGCCAAACAGGCACTGAGAGATAAGTCCCAGGTCCATCGTGCCAGCCGTATTTTAGTAATCAGTAAAACCCTCAGGCTACGAGATCAAGTGTCTATTCAGCCTGTAACACTGCTATCTGCAGCTAATCGCAGACAGATTGACTGCTACAGGTTAATGTGATTAAAGCTGAGGTTCTGTGCGCTCGCTGACCTCAGAAACTGAGGCACATCTGTGTTTACTTTGAGCCACATTGATTACATTGGTAACTCATCGTCATAAATTCTTTCCTTCGACAAAAAGCAGTCCAGTCTTTACAAAGGTTGAATTATACAAGTTCATATGACCATGTCCAAATACTGATTATTTTATGAAATGTTTATGAAAGTGTCACACACAATCATTTACCGACTTCCCCAGAACCTGACTTTACTCTTCCACTATATGTTTCTATGAAACAGGACTTTCGTTCTTTCTCAATAAACAGAAACATGTCGAAGTTCTTATCTGTAGTAAACAATTACAGTATAAGGTTGGATTATAATGAAGGATGCTGAATGCTCCTCCCTTTCCAAGCATGCATAAGAATGGACAGTGTCTTTCAGGTGCCCGTAGCGTACTTCCAAGTACAGGTGTTCCCCGAGTTACGATGGCCTGACTTACAATTTTTCAAAGTTATGATGATGATTGCGATACGCAAAAAAACAGAAAATGTTTACAAACTGTTTAAAATTCGCAGGCAGGCATCGCTGGCAGACCAGCGTAACAGTTTTTTGTGCACTTCAAGAGCTAATTTTAATTCAAAAGCATGCCTTCTAAACGCCCCAGCATGTCTCCTACAGGAAAAGACTCTTCGGTAGGCTAGGCTAGGCTAGGCTAGGCTAAGCTACCTGCGCTAGGCTAAGTAGTGGCCTACGACATTCAACATGCGATAATTTCGACTTGCAGTGGGTTTAGCCGAACGCATCTCCATCGTAACTTGAGGGCTACCTGTACTTACATTCACACTCCCTTGCTTTTTTCTGTGCTAAATAAGAAGTACGATCCTCCACTTTTCAAAATTGGGGTTCTCAAACTTGTTAGCCAGCACAAGCAAACACTGATTCATCTTATTTCTTCTTCCTTGCCTTCCTTTCTTTTTCGTTGTCATCCTTCTGGATTCGTGCTGCTACATGTAAAAATGCAAAACATGGAAGGCGCTCTCTAGAGGTTTGTCCATTCTGGGATACTGCAGTGCCACAACATGGTGGCTCTGTAGAGGTGGACCCACTCCCCACATAGATATAAAGGGCTCGTTCTAAGTTTACGAAAACATAATTCATAATTAGAGTTAATTATGCACTAATGGAAACATATCTGAATATCATAAGTATATTATGAAATATACTCCACTTGTGCTAAGAGTTAGCCTTAAAATCCTACATAGTAGACCTTTAAGCTAAATGGTTAGTCAAATTGCTGCATGTTTTTCATCTTAGAAGAAGAAGTTACAGTACAGTACATTACAGTACCGTGAAATTCTGTTTTTCACACATTGTAGCTTGTTAGCAATGGGACGCTGCAGTATTGTTATGGAAAAACAATCAACAGTGCGGTGGTGTGATGCATTCTGACACAAAGCACAATTACTGTTACCACAAAGTTGACTGTTTTGGGGTGGTAGTTGACCATTAACAATAGCATGTCCTAAAGTCTTTTAATCCTCTTATACCACAGCAATTTTATATGTATGTTGTGTGACATCCACAAAACAAGTTAGTTCCTGTTGTCACCTATATCGTGGCAGCTATAAACAGTCTTACTGAGAAACCAGAAAACTCAGAGCCTTCCATCCTGGATACGTCCCCATGTCAAATAGTTGAAGTTACCTCTCACGTCTGCAAAGAGCGGACGCTAGAGACTCCTTCCAAAACAGCTGGTGCTGCTGTCAGAGCTGCTGTTATTAAAAAAGTAATAAACAACAACATCTGACCAATCAGCACAGAGAATTCAAAAGCTCTGTGGTATCATTTCACTTAGCTGGTCACAAATGGGTTTTTTTCTTCTAATGATTTGTTGTCAGAAAATGGACTAAACTTTAGTTCAGACATTAATGAAGAGCCCAAGAAGAATAGCAGCATATGTAACACCCAGTGCAGATGGAAATGAAGTATAAAGCCTCTGTTTCTTTCCTGCATTAATCGAAATATAAATACACCGAGCATGACAGCACACCAAAACGCTGGAAATTAGACGATGATCAAGCGGACACCATACCCTCGAATTATCTAGAATTGTGACTTACACGGCTCCACGCAGGGATGGTTATGAGCGTTTGTATCGCTGTGTGAAACCCAGTCATAAATCAGTGCTGGTGAAATATGCCGCCGTACAGGAGCTGACAGAGACTTCATGGCAGCGGGTTATAAATCGCAAAGCCATACTGCAAATGAGGACACACTGAGCTTGCTACAGCTTTTTTTTTTTTTTTTTTAATCTTGGGATGATTTTACAGTTATGGTTCAGGAAAAAGACACAGAAGCAACTTCTTGTCAACATATGCATGTTTTTTTTAAAAAGTGTTTATTCTGCAACTCCGCTCTAAAAGGTGCTCTTTTCATTATTGAGCATCCTGGAGTGCGGAAATACACTTTCACTTCCCGTCGGACAACCGCTTCCCTAAAATAACCCGCAAGCATGCAAAAAGCCAGGGGAATAAATAATGAAAACAAAATGCATGTTTTAAAGTCTGACCATCCATGAAAGAACGTCATGCTGGAAATGCATATTTGCAATAAGCAAAGCATTTATTTGATGCCAAATTATGTTGGAGGTTGAATTAAATAAGGCTGCTTGAACATTTTAAGAATGTAGTTTTTTTTTTTTTTACCACAGTAACTGCTTTATACTGCACACTGTCAAGATAGTTAATCTTTTTTTTTTTTTTTAAATATAAAAAAGCTGCATTATGTACAGGCCCCCCAGGATTATTACTAAAAAAATATATTACTGAAAAATATTTAAAATGCATTGTGTATACAGGTTGAAGTCGTAAAGAATGAACATAAAACAAGTGTGTTTACAGTTATCCAAGATTATATTAATTGGGGGGGTGTCAGATTAATTTGTTTACATGCTCATGTGCAATCTGGTAATGGGGAAAACTACACGAGTCAGTCAATAATTGTATTTCGTTCAGTAGCATTGTTTAGGCATGGAGTAATTACGTTAATTACATGTTCTAAAATGTTACTGTAGCACTGCTACTTTTTTAAATTGAGGAAAAATGTTCTTTATTGAGCTAAAAGTAAGTGTTTTCCATTTTTCTACAAGCACAATATTTTTTTAAACGAATCACATTTTGTGTGTGTGTGTGTGTGTGTGTGTGTGTGTGTGTGTGTGTGTGTGTGTGTGTGTGTGTGTGTGTGTGTGTTTTAGTCAATTTGAAGTACAGCTGACTTGAGGTTACCGGCTCCCACTGGCTGGCTCTTGGGCTGTTTTTCTTGAAAATATTCTGCAGGCATGATACAGAATATTGTTGTCTTCAATACTACAAATGCAAAATACTGCCAAGACAAATTTTCCACTCATAGCAGGTATTGCCATATTTCCATTTAATATTCATTATGAGCTCTACCTCTTCTTACACACAAGGCGGCAGCAACAGTGGTAGTAGCATAGAAAGACAAAGTTTGCATGTGGGAACCCAGCTGCTTTGAAGCATACTTGCTTCAAAAAAGTTAAGCTAATCAGAAGGAAGCCATATGGCACATAGGTTAAGCTCAAGGCCCTCAAACTCATTTCATTCAGCTTGCGTAAATGGGGGGGATAACACCGAAAAGGCCCATAGGTCACTGGTGCTCAACAGTTTCATGCAGTCCTGAATTCACAGCAGCTCCATACGTAACACAGCTTTGTAGAGGGTAGTTTCAGAACAATGTTATCATTTAAGGCACAAGCAATCATCAAATTACCTTTCCATATTAACTGCCAAGAAGTTAACTTACTGAAAAAGATTAAAATAATGTTCATTGCAGGGGACTATTACACCTTAGATTATAAATATTGATCTACGTTTCTTGCAATGCAACATATTAATATTGCAGAGGTTTGATTTTTTTGTCATTAAAATTTTATATTTTATTCGGGTCAGTCTCATTCGGTGGCTTTTGTACATGATCTCATAGCTAGTAAAGGTATATCTTCATAATTAGAATTGCACATATTTGCTGTCAGACTTGAGACTGTCTCTATTTTGATCCTTTTTTCAAGCCTTTTTTCTTGGCATGTACAAAAACAAAATCTGTTAGAGAATAACAATACACATGCGCTGGATAATCTGATTATTAAGATACTATTCAAATGATTTAATCTGATTCATTATAATTTCATTGTACTTCATCATTCATTATTACATGACCGCTTAATAACCTTTTATTCAGATAACGATCAGAATTTCACTGTAAGTGTAAGCACACAGTCACAGTAGCTGACCTGATCTCTCTATCTTTCTCTCTGTCTCTCTCTCTCTCTCTCTCTCTCTCTCTCTCCCACACCCACACACACACCAACACACACACGGATGTGTGAGTGAGCCAGCTGTGTGTATGTATGGCCTGTGTGCGAGGATCATTACTGAAACTATGTTGTGGTCAAAGCCAGCCGAGGGAGCGCTGATTACAGGGTGCGGATACTTTTAACCCTGCTATAAATTTCAAAGCATGACACATGAGATTCAAGGCAATTTAGGAGTACAACCCACTGCCTCTGCCCTACAAGTGCACTGTCACAACGCTAAGAGAAACAAAGAATGACAGAGCTGAAGACGGTGAGAAAAGGGAGCAAGAAGGAAAGAGAATAAATGAAGACAACATTTCGGTGACTGTGACCTTGCTACCCAAGTATTCTCTGGTACAGTACATTCATGACTCATGAGTCTTCAATCTCTGTTATTATGCCCCGGTATCAGCTAGTCATGTTGCTGAAAGCAGCTGTGGGGAACACATGGCACATCTGTTCTTTTATCATAGACCCCGTAACATCTCACACAATAATAAGTACCTCTGAATCGCATCAGGGAAACAAGACCATGGCATTTTGGCTCACATCAAGGGAAGGTTGGTATTTTCCCTGCTTTGGAATGGACCCTCTGGGCTTTTCCCAGCTCGAGGCCTTACAACCCAAGTCATCAGTTCCCTTAACTGACTCTAACCGTCTCCCTGCAATATTCGGGCCTTGTAATTTACTCTTTTGTTCAATTTAAAGTGATACGGGAGCGCATGATTGTTAAAGAAGTTGTCCTTCCTGAAAAAAGGGCCACAGACGTCAAGTGGCCAGAGGGAACTATGATTAAAGCTTCTCTTAGAGTGGAACCACAAGTGACCATATGCTCAGACCCACCTCGCGACTCTGGCGAGAGAATATTGGCACTGCTCAAAAGAAAGGCAAAAAAGCCCAAAAAAAGCATAGGCGCATGATCCTGCTTCACAAAGGACTAACTGTAGAGAGGCCAGTTGGGTCTCAAGTGGGTGGTATTTTACGCGCTAGTCCTTTGAATATAACAGCACCAAACAGATGTCTGGTGTATAACATGGGGGACATGGCGAGAATTACTTGAGAGGAACACAGACCAAACAAAGGGCAAACCTAAAAGGGACCAAATGGCGGATGTGATTCCATATGGGAGCTTCAGGGGCTCAGTTAACCACCAGGAAACAGAATGAATGCAAAGACGCATACTGCGTTTATGTGTTCGTGTTGTTTGCTTTCTGGTCTGTCTATTCAGGAAGCAGGGCAGCTGCAGATCTAACCTTCTTCATGAGGCGTGTTGAATCTTCGCTGATCTGCATGAAGCGCATGATGACATTGTTCAGGTAGATGTCACTCAGCGTGGCGTGGTCTTTACTCTCCCGCCTCACCTGGTTCAGCAGCAGGTACCAACAGTTCACAGGGGAAAGGAGGTTCTGGTCTTTTCTGCAGACAAAGAAAGAGGGGGAAAAAAGTAAGAATACAGAAAGGGGAGATTATTTTACTCAATACTAATACTAATACTAATACTAATACTAATAATAATAATAATAATGATGTGCTAGTGATTGTCACACGTGAAACACACCACAGCATAGCGTGACACACAGTGAAATTCTTTCTCTGCATTTGA
>JAQLOM010000036.1:6264519-6285811 GCA_030068315.1 Chrysichthys thysi | reverse complement strand
CACACACACACACACACACACACACACACACACACACACACACACACACACACACACACACACACACACTCTTTCCAATGTACTTACACCTGTGCAGTACTAAAACTTTTTAAATACCTGCATGCACACAGACTACACCTCCACAGCTTATCAACACCTGCTCATCTTCTGGGAGTGACAAAAGGGTTATTCATAAGTCATAAATGACTAGTCACAACTAAAAGATTCCCCCAAATGATTTCTCAAATGTTTTCAGTTTGTATTTTCCATGTTTGATGTTCACATGTCTATAACGTTTGAAAACTACAAGTTGCCCTGAACTGAAATGGCATGAGTCTGAACCAGAAGTAAAGCTATAAATTATAGTTAACTTTAAAAGTTAAAAGGGAGAAATTTTCAATGAATTACTCAAAACTCAATCATGTTATGAAAAGGTGAACCTAGGTAGAGGGGTTTTAGACATTTTAGGCTAAATGACTGCATTTACCTGTGTTTGTTAAAAATACACAACATATTCTTTGCAGGCAGACAGCAAAGGCAAGGTTAGAAAGTGTCCCAAATAACAAACTTATTGAAATAAAAAAAACATTGAAATTACATAGAGACTTCAATGTAGATTTTTGGCAATTTTGGTCAAATCCAGATTTTTTTTTTAATCGTTTTTGGATGTTTCCAGACTTCAGCAGTACAGATTTTTGATTGGTTGTCCCCGATCTCCATCCTACAAAAGAATATTCTTTATCTCCTCATATCTTACCTTTTCCCCTCCATCCCCTTCTTAAACTCCTATTTTCCATGTCTATAATTCTCTGTAAATGCACAGGCAGGACTAAAATGGAGTTTACATGCTCTCCTGAGCCTGTGTGGGTTTCCTCCGGGTACTCTGGTTTCCTCCCACATTCCAAAGACATGTAGATTAGGTCAATTGACTACACTAAATTGCCTTAGGTGTGAATGCGAGCATGAATGTAAATGTGCTCATCTGGTGTTGGCCCTGTGATAGTTTCGCGACATGTCCAGGGTGTACCCCCACCTCTCGCCTGAGGACAACTTCACCGTGAACCACCAATGCGTGGCTCAACACAGACCATTCAAAAATACATGAAAAACTATTGTAATTGTAGGAAAAAAAGCCAAGTTATATGTCGTAGCCTCAGTCAAGCATTGTCGCAATCCAAACCATCATTCTCATCGGAGCACACAGCTTAGTAGCTTTTAATAGTGTGATAATTGACCCAATATCCTCATCATATTTTAGATGAATCACATCATTCAGTGTTTTCAATTAACAAGTCACACATCTGTTGAACACCTGTATAGACAGCATACAGAGACATTGGAAAGTTTTAAATCCTTTAACTTTGGTATACATTCTGCATACATTTGACCCAAAAATGATCTCGCTGATATTAATATCACCTACACAACAGATGAAGTATAAAATACTATCATTATTTAGATTATCAGTTATACAAGTACAATCTGGTCATTTAATCAACATGATAATCAGGAGGTGACTTGGGTGGCCCTGACCTATTTTAAAAAACATAAACTGGAGTCTGCACTAGGAAAGTCTGGTCTTCACCACACTGTTTTGGGAATGCCTGCCCATGCTTTGATCAAATGAGATTTCTAAGGTACTCAGAAAAGGTTTCTTAAAGAATTTGGTTTTAAAAGTCTTACTGTCGCACAGCTAGTGTGCAAGTGTCTAGACTACTACAACTAGTCCTGTGGACGGAAGAGTCAAAAATAGAGCTTTCTGGCTGAAATCAGAACTCCAAAACACAGTATTTTAAACATGAGAACCTCATCTAAACCAAGCCATAAGGTTGTCAGTGTGCCGTGGTTTGGAGCTGTTTTGGTGCCACGGGCCCAGCGGTTTGACGCCAGTAGCCAGGATTCCATCTATGTGATTATTTGTGTAAAAAAAAAATGTATTATTGATTTGATATATTCGTAGATGTAGGCAATTGTAAAGTGATTTCACTGTAATATTTCCATATCTCAATAAAAGCATATTTGTCAGTTTAAATTTTGTCTACCAATATATGACATGTTATGTGGTTTACTTGATATTCCAATAACTATACTGGAAACATTTTTGACAGAAAAAACATTCCAAACATAATCAAATTCTGGGTCACACTGCACCTTTTACTGTGTGCTACTGCTCTGACAAAGCACCACCAGGAAAAGCTAAATTAAGGAGAAGACAAGAATCTTTTATTACAGGAAATAATGTGATACCTTGAGCTGATGGTAAACTACAGTACATTAAAACAAAGTGTATTGTAATTTCAAGTGACAAGTTTCCACCGTCTTATGGACATTCTCACTGAGGAGATTCACTAAGACAGAAAAATATTAAACGGTAAACTGTTGATCAGTGGGCTAAATATTCTGACTATTATGTTTTTGACATCCGGATCAGGCGGTGAGTGAAAGCTGGGAAAGTTGTGATCTACAGGAAGATCTTAATGGATTTATGTCGAGCATTGCTCTTCGCTTACAGACGAAGCTAAACGTATGAAACAGCAAGCTGTTGTGGGTAATGGGGTCACTACACAAAGCCTTTTTTTTAATTGAAAGAAAATTATTCTACTTAAAGGAATCAAGCTGCCAACAGAAAAGCTATTTATGAAAAAGCAATGGAAATGTAGCTATTAATGGAACTAAACACACAGAAATTGACCATTTACACATAAAATTCAAATCAACAAAAGATTGACTGAAGTAAAAACAACAAAATATAAATCCAGAAAATAAAATACATTATATATGCTTTTTATTCCCAACAACTGAGCTCGAGCAATAAGCAATAAATACCCAGCCATTATGCTAATTAGATTTAAATACTGTTGGGCCTCTTGCTGACTCCCATAACCCTCTGATTCAACTGCTCTGGTCTTCACGGTCGTCTTCCTGGACTGAAGTTCACTGGTCATTACAGAGGAGACTGGGTTTTGTAATATTAGCCTTACATTCAGTTTAATCAGATCACGTCTGGAAGGGATTTTTGCATTTGGATAGCAAAGACTTGTTGGCTAGAGGAAATGGATGTCTACAAGCATCTTGATAAATTACTGCAGTAATTTTACTCCTAGTGCAGAATTTAAATACTTCAAACTGATATCAAAACCTGTCAGGCAATGAGTCAAGATTCAAGGCTGAGACAAAAAAAAAAAAAAAAAGGTTCAGAAAGGTCAAATAATGCAAAAAGCGCTACTATCATTACTTGTCTGAAACATAAGTAGCGTCTGTAATTCGGCCAGGGTACGTTTTCTGTTGTTTTTTTTTTAAATGCAATGTGGCACCATTACGTCTTTTTCTTAGAGTACTGAAAAGATTTTCATCTGACAAGTTCACTATCGCTAGCTACATTCAGCTGAGAACACTGAACCAAACAGCAAAATAAAACACTTGGAATCAGATGATAACGCTAAAATGAGCTGAACATTTTGTAAAAGGTTTGAATTTGTGACAGGCTAGTAAAATTTTTAACATCTACACTATCGATCAAAGTTTTTTGCACACCACAGGTTTTTACTACTTTTCCCTTCATTTCATAAACTTCAGATGCATGCAATGGGACAATGACCCCAAACACACCTCCAGATTGTGGCAGAAATATTTAAAAAGAAAAGAAAACGAAGACAAGCTGAAAGTCCACAGTTTCACCTCGGCACCAGTCACCAGATCTGAAACCGATAGAGCTAGTTTGGGATGAACTGGACAGAGAGGTCAAAACAATGCTGCCAACTAGTGCATCACACCTGTGGACAATGCTCCCGGAGTGTTGGAATGAAAGTCCTGAACAGTATTTAATGTCTGTTGTAGAAAAAATGCCTCAAATTTGCTCTGCTGTTATAACTGATAGAGGAGGTTACTTTGATGTATCAAAGATACAGCCAATTTTCTTGCTAATAAAAGATACAGCGGACCCTCGGCTCACGAACGTAATTCATTCTGAGACTCTCTTTGTGAACCGATTTGTTCATGGCCCAAATCAATTTTTCCCATTGAAATGAATGTAAATACAATTAATTTGTTTCCGTCCTCAGAACATGCTTTTAAAGTGTATTATGGGTTTATGTGTGGCAGTAAAACATATTTTAATAAAATTAAAATAACCTTAATTATATAAAAATGAATCTAAATGAAATAAACAGATGATTTTAATGCACGTTAACTCTGAGGTGGATACGTAGTTGCTGGCGTAGGTGGACGGTAGCGGAGGGATATGGTAGCGCTTCTCATGATTTGCGATTATTTCTTTCTTCATTTCAGTTGTTAAATGCTTAGGCTTCTTACTCTACCATTTCCACTTTTAACTTTCTTGTGATCCATAATGAAGGCTTATAGAGCAAAAATGCAGAGAAACACAACGAAACAATGTATTGAACACGTTTGCACGATAAGTGCTTGACCGGAACTTAAGTTTGTGCCTCGAAGCATGGGCTGGCTTCCTATACATCAGTCAAGGATTTGTTTGTCGGTCAGTACAAAATCTGCTCAGGAATTTAGTTTGTACGTCAATTTGTTCGCCATCCAATGCGTCCGCGAGCCAAGGGTCCACTGTACTTGAACAGTGAATGTGAATTTGTTATTTGTTACCAACGAATACTGAGTGTCTAGAATTTTTTTTTTTGGTAAAAAATTAACTAAAACAAGTAACCGTGAAAATGTAGAAAATCTAAGGGTGTGCAAAAACTTTTGACTGAAGTTATGTCCTACAGTATGGCACATATTTTTTAATTATTGCAACATGTTTTCTGGGTCCATTTGGCAGACAGTTTGGAAAAAGAAAAATACAACTGTAGGCAGGAAACACTGAAAGTGTGGAACTGAAAAGTTGAATGTCTTATTTAAGAAATATGATTTTAAAATATAGCAATGATGCTTGTATGTTCCAGCATAATGTCCCCGTCACAATTTTTTTTTTTAAAGCAGTAATGTAATTTCTTTTCGTTGCCAGCAGCTTTCCATACACACACAGACTTCATTTCCTTGGAATATTATTCGACTAATAAGCACAGACCAATAGCATGCTTTGGTAAATCTAAACATCAAGGCAAAATACAAATCAAATGAGCCATCACACACTACAGCTATTTACCCAAAAATGTGAAATGTGCCCAGTAGGACAACACATAGGACAAAAAGAGCTCAAACCGCACCCTTTACTACGTCGTTATAGACTTCAAGGAGAAACAGTCCGTGGATGCTTTGCAAACACATGAGAACTATTAGGCAGTTCAGCTGGACATTTACTGTAGACAGTCTCCACAAAAACAATCCATTTCCCTCCTGAGGTGTCCTTCTCATCTCTGCATTCTTCACCCCCTTCTGGCTCATGTGAACCAAAAAAAAACCCCCACCTCTTTGAAAAGGATAAGGCCAAATTCAGGACATCATTTGTATTCCAGCCCCATACCACAGTGCAAGAGTATCTGCCAGCTATGTTAGCCTGAGGAAGAGGGATTCGGGAGCAATAAAGGAATGTTACATAAAGGTAAGATGAGAGAAGACATTCCTGTCCCACAGGGATAAATGTGGATGTGGGGAATGGTAGCATGATTCGAAAATGGACAGCAGCCAAAAGCATACCTTACTATAGAAGGCAGATGAGAATCAACATGATTTTAAAATTAAATTATTTTAAACAACGATTGGGAACATTGAAGTATGGGTGTTGATTTCCCGTGTGTTGCTTTTATCCCAGTAGAAGAACCTGTAGGTTTGGTGAACACAAAATCACTTAACTTTAGATCATGTCTGTGCACGCTGCTTAATCCTTTTATATTAACGAAAAGGAGCTTTCCTTCCCCACTTCAAACCCAAGATCCTGGGGACAACAAAAAGCAAATGATATTCCAACACCAAGACACAGAAGACGCTTCATCTTATTGGTCTGGTAAAGTATGTAAAAGGCTGCGCTTGTGGGAAACAGTTCAAGTTAATGTGAATGAACTTCTTATCTCAAAGGAGCAGTTGGGAGATAAGCCACGGGCAGTTTACAGATGGACACGTGTACACAATGCAATACACAGAATCAATCTCTTGCTTGATCTTTGAAGCCATGTACTCATTCACTGATTTTAGGGAAGTTTTTCAATGAAATCAACATGCATGAATGTTCCCAAGACGTAGACCTATCCAAAGTGTGGTCCTGATTATACGTCCTTCTGAACTCACCTGTAGCCTTCAAATGATCAGGGAAAGAAAGCACTTTTGGAGAAATGCAGTTCAGGAGTCATCCTTGAAGTGGAGTACTGATGTATGAAGTACGACAGAAATGGTCATCTTTTACAAAAGTTTACCTTGTAATAGCAGCAATTTGGGCAGTACCTTAAATACTGAATCCAAAATATATATTTATTATATTTAAATACTTAAATATAAAACCATGATTTTAAAAATAATTTAAAGGTGAGGTGTTCATGTCAGTACTTTTTACTTTTACTTTTTTTTTTTTAAACCAAAGCTTGTAAACAGTTACATCCTAAGTGACTAACACCAAATCAGAGGGAAATCCTTACATCTAGTAATCTGATATTTGTTCTGGTTTCACACTGTACATAAGTAAACCAAAAAATCAAACAAGCATTGGCTGAGAGGAGGAAAAATTTCTTAAAACTCTGCTATTCATCAGTCAGAAATACAGTGAGGGAAAAAAGTAAACAAACCATTTGCCAAGTGTGTGAAGCATGAATAAATGATCTAAATAACTAGCTTAAAATGTTTTGTGTATCTCATCCAATGTTTTGCTTGCCCAAATGTCTGGAACACATCACATTTTCACAGCACTATAGCTTCATCCCTGTTGATCACTTCAGCAGCTTCATCTACAAAACCCGTAATACGGGACATGCTTGGTTCACTTCTTGCAGTTGAGTCAAATCCAGGGTTCGAGTCAAACAGAACACTTCAGATGTGAAAACAGCCTTAGGCAGATTCATTACACTTTCCAGTACATCAATTATTTTCGTTCCTTGCAAAAAGAAAGCCAGCAGAGAGAAAGTGCAGCTTCTCCATCTGTGAGGATGGCAGTGTGTATCCATTGGAGGACTCAGGCCAGAGAAAGCTACACCTGCAGGTTTCAGGGAAGCAACCCATACACCGGGGTGTTGATGGACAGGTTTTGTGCATGTTACCTGACAAGCAATCTTGTCAAAAAGTTTAAGCTACAGTGTCAAACCATTCCCAGGACTATTGAGATACATCGCTCTCTGTCTCTACAAACCCACTGAGTATGTTCTCCCCCATAGTGGTGTCGAATTCACAGATGGAATCTGAAACCACAGACAGAAGTATGTGGAAGAGGACAAAGACAAACTTTCCTATAGGCTATGGATGGGTTAATGGAAACCCACCTCCCCAATCCCACCAATCAGGCTCCTGATATTGCCCAGGCCTCAGAGTGACCATGTTCCCAGGTAATTACAGTGGAAAGAAATAGGGAGGAAGTGATAGAAAACCCACGTCCCTTCATCTTGAGGGACTGTCACCTCAGGACATATTTACAGCCGCCGTTGTCTTCGTCCCTCTTTCCCACAGACTTCTTGGAACCATTACGAAGCTCCAGATTTGACAGAAAATTTACTCAAAATTCCAATAACCAAATACTATATTTAACCAAAGATGCTCAAATAGATACATGTGTGTACGATTTTAGTAAGATATATATATATATATATATATATATATATAAAAAAGAGAGAGAGAGAGAGAGAGAGAGAGAGAGAGAGAGAGAGTGAGAGTATGTTCTTATTATCATCAATAATACTGGCAAAGACCAACTACTTTAAATGTCATAAAAAATGTTACAATATTAACAATATTAATGTTCTAGGTTGGTTCTATTGGTATGAATGTGACATTTGGACTTGTATTGTCCAAAGTAACAAAGGTGCACAATTTGTTCATCATATTTAACACTGATATAAATAAGCTTTGCACAGAATCTTGGGATGTAGTTGCATCAACAGTGTCTGTGAAGCATAAACTTATCACATAAAACACCATGGGCGCGCCTTGTCCATGGAACCGCCCTCCATTACTAGCATTAATGTTTAATTACTCGCATTTGTGGCTGGCCATAAGGCTCATGTATACTTCAGAGGACATGGCTTCATGCAACACAGATAGGGGAATGGGTGTCCCCAGGGTAGTGAATTACTCAAGTGTAGTCCCCAGTGTAGTTTTTACACTTTAAATCATATAAGGTTATCCCATGCTAGCATATGACTGTTTAGAAAATGGGCTATAGCTGGAACAGAAACAGCATGTTTTGTATAATACACTTGGGACAGTGACTGGGCAAAAACAGCAGTTAAGACCAGCACACATCCATCCATCTATCCACTCATCCATCTAGCCAGCCTCCCATCCATCCTCTCTGCACATGTGCCACACCACTGCATTATGGTTACACACTTGTGCTGTTGGGCCTGTTAATCATTCATCAGCACACTGACACTTTACTAAGCATAATAATTTAGTCAAGCCCCCGTGAAGGTGGCACTTCCCTGAAGTCTGCCAATAAAAAGATTTGATTCATGGTTATGCTGGTTGAGTTTTTTTTTTTTTTTTTTAAATACCATCATACACAGACAAAGCATGTTGTAGTGTACTTATACAAAAAGAAACAATTATGACACAAGAATTTAGGTGCACAGGTTGAGGCCCACTAAGACTATGGGCAGGCATAGTTGTACAATACAGCTCCATTTTAACTGCTATAAACCAGTACAGCTCTATTACCCAGTCCTCAGACAATCTAATACTTTTATGTAAATAATATAACTCACTTAACGAGAACAAAGTTTAGACACCTGATCGTCCATATTGAAGTGATTTTCAAACCCATGTCCATGTCAAAAAAGCTACAGACACAAAATGGAGGATTTGACTAGTGTAGCCTTGCATCAAAGCCTTTGCTGTTCTACTCCCTCTCACCGAAGAGCCTCTTCTCCAGCTAAACTGAGTAGCACTGCGTTTAGGTTATGAGTAAGAGCAAAGCACTTGGGCACAGAACACAGTGTCAAGTGCAGTCTATTTTCAGTGCTTGCTGCTCTGCCATCCTTGAGTAACAGTTCAGAGCGGTATTGCTCCTCAAAGCCATTACGAAAATAAGCCAGGCCTTCTGGGAGCCTTCGTAGGAAGTAAATGTCTAACCTGGAAAAGACATGCAGAGATAAACATGAAGAGAATGCAGCAGGTACAACACATCACCGAAACTCCCTTTTGTGTCAAGTCTTACAGAAGAATTAGCAATAAAGTAGTCTATAATACCGAATTAAGAACCTTGTTTGGTAACGTCATGTCGTGTCTCTTGGGATGTTTTATCTGAATGCACAAGAGAAAGACATATCTGGTACTTATAGAACTCAGTGTAAGGGATGAATAATAGATGTGAATTACTGCAGGACTTCCACTGACCCAGCTGTCAAAGCCCAAGGCAATATTTCTGGGTGGGGTCAAATGTTAAGGCCAAAATAAGGATTTAAGACCACATCCTGTGCTGCATTATGCAATAATGAGAGTAGTCCCAATGCCTACTGAAAAAATACACTACTTTACAGTCTTAACGGGGTCCGCACTGAAGTCTGGCTACAAAAGTAAACTCAAACTGGAATGGACTGGAAAACGACCGGTGACTCAATAAACCAGCCAATTGTGGTGCCATTATATTAAAGTGACTCAAAATTGCTGTCTGTCCAAATATTTTGAGCAGCTTCCTAGAAAACGAGGAAGTTAAGTTGGAACAGTTTTATCCTCATGAGACCATGTGGACATTTTAACAAATTACTTTCCGTTCCAGCACACTGCCTAGTTTCCATAGGTATCAAGCACTATAAGCTACAAATGCACAGGAAAAATTAAAAGCACCCATGCAACAGCATATCTCGGGATTCAGAGGACTACGGACTATGGAAAATGGACAGATGATGTAATAAGAGTGCTAAGCCCACAAGATTTAAAATACGATTATGTCGTACGCCCCTGTGGTTTGTCAGCTTTAAAATGTTCTTGGATTTCTTCTAATGACAGACCCTGGAGGCCTAAATGGGCTCAGAGCAGGCTTTGGGATGGACTCACACAGGACATGAACTATAAAGATGTATCTCCACTAGGAAAATTATGTGAATGCCGGTTAACCAACAACTTCTCTCATCCAACAATATCCAAATACAGAAATGGTCCATATAAGAGCTGCATGTCCAATAGCCACAAAAAGGCAGACCATTCATTACACAAAAGAAAGACTCCAAAAAAGCTCCATATGTGGAACTGCTGGAGATTGAGGATATAAGCATGGGGAACAGATCAGTATCTCCAAATGGGCTTTTATATGGGAGAGCCCCACATAGTTATGGCCGAAACCAAACCTGGCTCCAGTTCTACCCTGCGATGTGGGTGTAGCATGGTTCTCCCAAAGACTGCAGCTTTTACCTCAGACCACAAAAAGAGACTTTCTTGTGGTGAGATAGTCAGATCCCATGGCAAACACTGGTCCACGTCATCTCAGACAGCAGATCCGAGGGCCAGGGGTGGGGGTGGGGGGGTCAAATGCAGAAACCCAGGGGGATCTTCTGCTACTCTGCACTGAATGGCTAACATAAATAAAACGTGAAGCCACGCCTTTGACTCTAGAGATAACCAGTGAGGCCTAAAACAGTCAAAGATTGTAGGAGGCATTTCACTGCCATCTCAAAGACCATTGGGTTGTAAAGATCAGCTCCCCCACCCACTCAGTGCAATGGCCCCAGCCGTTCTCTAAAGGCAGTCTTTACTGAAAGGATTGCCCCTGGCTATTGATTATATAGGACTTACGCACCCTGCCCCCTTTAAGGTTCAAAAGGTCAAGGTAGGAGGAAGGGACAGGGGTCAAAGGTGACTGGGGGATGTAGATTAATCTCTTCTCCATCATTAAAGTGAGATTTGATGGAAAATCATAGCCCACACTAAGCGACAGAGGATAATCTATGCTTCCTGGCAAAAAGGCCCAACCGCTGCAAAAAGGCCCAAAACTTTGCCTTATTTTGACTCTTAGGGATGATGTTTCATTTCAGTTCCCATTCTAGCCTTCTTCTATATTTTAACCCATCTTAGGAAAAGAATAGCGGGACCAACCAAGACCGCTTGAATTTTTGTCCCTGGTTGTCGTTTTCTAAATAAACAAAAAACTAGCTATGAACACTAAACTTTCAAGGACCACAAACATGACAGAATGCAGACGACACCTGAGTGATGAAGAAATAAATCTACAAAGGCATCGTCTGTCTTCAAATATCACATAAAGATCTTATTATGTACTCTACTCCTGTATCTCGCAGTAGGTTTAACTGGTTTCCAGAGATGAAATGTTATTACCCTCCTCGGTGCAGGTTTTAATAATCATGAGGCAACATGAGTCAGTTTTCCTGAAGTATCCCATCAAAAAAAATTAATAAATGTGCAAACCGATTCACCATGCAGTGCGACTTTAGTTTGTATATGACCACATATACAACACTAACGTCTATAAATTACACTTTACAAGTGAGGGCACCCAAAGCCTCTATGGACTTTCAAAAGGAGCACTTTTGAGTTGTTAAATGAATGAAAGAATGGCATATTATTAGAAAACCTTGCACATGTTCATCCGAGCCTGAGGACGAGAAACAGTGCAGGTGCATCGTCGAGCCATCTCTGGTTGCTTCTCATCTGTTTCTAAACAACCGTGGATAATCAGCACAAGTTGCCTAGGAAACATACACTCAACGATCAGCACAACCTGCTTATCGTGAACACAGCTGGGAGAGGGGTGAGAGCGTGTTTACAAAACCTAATGAAGCAACTATTCTGTGTTGTCTTGACTCCTCACTGCACACACTCAAGAACAAATCAGCACATCAGTTACCAAAGCCTATTTATATCAAACAGCAAGTACGGTCTTGCAAATGTCACCTGATTATAGTGCGAATGACTGAATCATTTCTAATTTGAGTTATGCAATCAACAAGCCGAGTGTCTGACAGCCTGTGAACACTGAGACCATCATGCGTAATAGGGTAAAAAGAGGTAATGTTTAAAAATAAGCATCATATACAAGACACATTACAGCTCATGCTCTTTGCATTTAATTTAATGCAAATGTGTGGAAAGCACATTTCATTTCCTTTAGGGGTGAACTCAAATTTCAGCAAATAAAAAAAAAAAAAAAAAAGTATTAAAAATGGGTAAAATGGATTAAAAAAAGATCTTTTATTCACTGAATATGTTATGGTAGTTATTTTTTTTAACGATTTAATACATTATTCATCTTCAATAACAGCTTGATCTTGGTCAGGTATCATGAAGGACAGAAAACACTGGATGCAACAAAGAAAAAAATCTGGGACAGTCCATCACAGGAAATCACACAGAAGGACAACACACACACACACACACACACACACACACACACACACACACACACACACACACACACACACATTTTAGAGTAGCCAATCCACTAACCAGCATGCTTTTCAGAGGTTCAGAGGTGAGAGGAAACCAGCTTACTCTGAGGAAACCCACAGAGCTTGGAATCCATTTTAATCGAATTACTTTACTCGTACTGTATCACACTTTTAACAACGATAGGCATTTTCCCAAGCAGCTTCACAGAATTCTAGAGGTGGTAGTGCGAGGAAACGTCCTGAGACATCATGAGGAAGAAACCTAGCAAGGAGCCAGATTTGAAAAGGAAACTCATCCTCTTTTGATTCTGGAATAATATATCAGGACTGTACACAGTTATACAGAGGAAAGGTGTACAGTAAAGTGTGCTGAACGTGCATATGCAATGTTTGCTTTGACCCAAATTAGGCATACAATTTGCACAATGCTAACTATATCTACTATATAGTTATCGGTCCATCAAATCCAAAACGAAAAGATTCACCAACAGTTTTTTCCAAATGTAATTATCTTCATTAACAAGCATAGAAAAGACAAGATATTCATTGCACTTTATTTTATGCATTGCACTTTATTTTATATACCTGGAAATACACGTGACGTTCAATTTCATTGAAATTATTTTCATAAGATGAAAAATATAGTTACTTTTCATTGCACTCTGAATTCCGTTTTCTTTCTGGTCAGTGCTTTAACACTTTTAACACTTTAATCTTTTATTTATTTGAAATAGTATGATCTATGCATTTTTATTTATTTGATTTTTTGGTGGGCATCAAGGAGGTGCAGCTCCCTTAATTTCATTGTGTTGACCATGTACAATGACAATAAAGGCATTCAACCTTGTTCCAGTGTCAAACTACAGGAGCAACCTTGATGAAGGTCTCTTGGCATGTCAAGTATTTTTAGGGTATGAGGGAAACGTTTAAACTAAATACTAC
Organism: Chrysichthys thysi; assembly: GCA_030068315.1. NCBI lineage: Eukaryota > Metazoa > Chordata > Actinopteri > Siluriformes > Claroteidae > Chrysichthys > Chrysichthys thysi. The sequence goes on along the minus strand of JAQLOM010000036.1, from coordinate 6,272,423 downwards.
TTTTGACTAAATCCATAAGCAGAACCATTTGTGCCTGAGGACAATAGCTGGTGTCCGTGTCCTGCAAGCATGCCACGTCACTGACCCTCATTGTGTGGTGTGGAGATGGTATGTGGAGAAGGGAAGCGGTGTTAATAGGCCGCGGTGAAAAGCTCAGCATGCGCTGAAAGGCCAGTCATGAGCTCAGCTTAGTCTATCAAACACTAGAGGGTGAGAGTGACCACAGATGGTGCCGTCAATAACCTTCACGCCCTCCACCATGCCATCAACAGGGAACAGACACACAGACACACACATACACACCCTGACCGCTTGAATGTAGCATAAGAATTAAGAGGAAACAGCAGATGGTTGGTGTGTGTGCCAGTAAAACGTCATGACCTGAAGTATCTACAGGATGAAGTGTAGGAATTGTTTCGATGGTTTGAGAGCGAGCCTAAGGTTCACTCAGGAGCTGCTAGTGAATGATGAGGACAGCTGTCAAGAAGTGATGTCAGCCTAATTGCTTCTAATTAAGTTGCGAGCTAGAGTATTCAGAGCACATCCTGAGCTTTAATTATATCAGCTGCCCTATAAGCAAATCACATTCAGTGCTCTTTCCACTTAAAACAAATGACACCTGAAAGCCTGCTTTCATCCATAGTCATCTTTAGTAAAGGTTTTGTCCTGATTAGGGCTGCAGTGTCCCAAAGTCGGGAATTTTGGGAACATTGTGTGAAATGTGATAATACCTCCCTGAACTGGATGCCAGCCCATCGTCCCATACACATTCATACGCACACAAACACACACATAGGGCAATGTAACACACAATCCATCCTTTGCTAAGTTTCTTGGAGAAAACCAGAGCCTCCCAGAGGAAACCCAAACAGACAGTAACCTGAGCACATAATTAAACCGGGAAACCATGGACCTATCAACTGTACCCGCTGCACCAAAATCCCACTCTGCGTTAACCTTTTAACGTTATAACAGGGACATCTGCAGCTGTTTAGCATACACGTGTCTATACTTTTAATCAACACACTGTATTTTCTTATTGCGAGTTACTATAGATTAGTAACACAGGATGACAGAGGCATTACACTACTCAAGCCTCAGTCAGCAGAGAATGTTTTGGCATAGGGAAAAGTGGCCCGAAATGCCTACGATGCATGATTGACTGCAAAGGTAATACAGTGAAAATCAAGAGTAAACGTATGTTTAGATGGCAATTCAGATCCAATTTTCAGGCATATCTGATGTGAACAGGAAAGGTTTTCAGCAGCCTGAACAGCGAAAATGGCTTCTCAGATTTCAGAACGTGCAACTCAATCTGAATAAAGTGGATCTCATCTTTGTTTCTGTCCTTCAGCGAGCTCGCTTTTCGACAAGAACACAAAAGGAAAACATGAAGACATTGTTTTTTTTTCCCTTTTCCAAAACCCACATATGAAATCAACATGTTAGCCTTTATACCATTTTCGCTGTGACACTGCTCTCCCACAAACAAACACTGACAGCACTCAAATGCCTTGCAGTTTGCCTGCATTTCACACATCCTAGAGCTTCCATAAAGGCAGTGTGTAATCAAAGAACGGGTCCAAAACCGCAGCGCATTCTCCTGTCCCTCTGAGATCCTTGCAGATGGTGCTATGAAGACTTTATGGGACTGTGAAATATGTGATACGCTGATTTTAACTAATGCCGAGAACCCTGCTGTTTCGGCTGTACGACCCTCCTAGACTACTGAAGAAATCCAAATCAGTGACTAATGCTAACAATGAAGAGCCTAAATGACCTAGTACACTGAGGTTAGTCATAGCTTACGGCATATTTAGACACCCATATGTTAAAGAGGTTTGCGACAGAGTGATGAACCACATACAGTATATGGCATTCTGGAAAACGTTTCCACACATGAGGTCATTCTGAAGTTCCTGAATCCTTAATGAAGCCATTAATCTTGCAGAACTTACAGATGAGTTAAAAAAGAAATAAATTACACACTGCTTCATAGATTCATCTAGAAGGCAAAGCTGGACCCCACCTCTCAGTGGCATCCAGAAAAACACACATCTTATTGGAAAGCAGTGTATATGATGGCTACAAGGGCAGATATTACGACGACCGGGGGTAGCTCAGCTGTCAGCAGGCAGCATGAGAGAGCCAGTGAGTCATGACCCACAGTCACAAATAAAACGCCATCACGCTAATAGCCTGGCAAAGAGAAAACAAGAGTATATCACTTCACTCGGCTGGTCCATACACCACATGATTACATGCTCATCTTCTGCACCTGCTCTAGAGGAGAGTGAATTAGCTATACAAACCTGAATACATCCTTTCTAATGATCGAAGAACCGATGCAGTGTCTGGTTTTTTTTTTGTGGGTTTTTTTTGCGAGATATAAATAATCTGTTACAGCATAGTTTATATTTTGGAAGACGTTTGCTTAAGTGCCATCAGTATCTAACTTTCTCCATCTGCCAGTGCTGCAGTACAAAAGGCACTTTGTTTGCAGATCTGATGTAGAACATTTACCAAGCTTCAGTCAACAGATTAAAAATACCATATACCTTCTAGGAATGTAATGTCAGCCTAATTTTAATACTCGAATATCTGTAAGAGTTAGAAAATGTGTATTTGGTTATCTATTAGGAGAGGGTAAAAACACATAGTGTGGCATAATGAAGTATATATATTTTTTTTACATAATTACACTTGCAATTTTTTATTTTTGTGTTTGACAGACACAATTCATAGAGCAGAGCTGCATTTATACCAACTGAAGTTTGCAGCCAGTTGCGTCAGCTCCCCTGACAATTTCGATAGCTGTCAGCAAGCAAAGTCAAGGCAACAGACTGATCTTAACGACTGAGCCTAACTGTTTTTCCTTCCTATTGTAGTCATGAACTCTGTGTGTGTGTGTGTGTGTGTGTGATTGATAATGTCCGTGTGATGATCAGGCAGGGTGTATAGATGTTCCAACAGCTAGGTGAGCCAGACTGAAATCCTCCAAGAGACCTATCCCACCTGAATGTCCCTTAGCACCCTGGAGGTCACTGAACAACAGCAGTTAAAACTTAATACACTTTTGTCATTGCAGTGTGCAAGGTGGACTTTTCTTTCCTTACTGTCACAGCCCATGAATGAGAAAGAGGACCAAGGCACCAAGAAAAGGTCCATTTTATTTTTAAATTCACATAAACGGGAGCAATGTGAAGTCAATGGTGATGCAATGGGCAACATGAACACTGGGCATATCCTGCTATTGAAAATATCAATGATAAATTAACTATAAGTCGATGTTTCTGGGAAAACAGCAGGCTCGGCCTGATAGTCAGGCAACAGTGAGAACATGAGTTCCCATTCACCATCAAGAGGCATCCTGATAAGAAGACTGGGATGTTCACGCCCAACACATGACACCAAACAGTTCAAGAGAAACAGCAAGGAGCTTGAGCTTAAGTCAGGATTATGGTAACAATGCCAACAGGCTTGGGTCCAAACACCACTGCTCTGGTCACGACAGGCCGGACGTAAGCTGATAAAGAGGCATTCCAATCATCACCTTGGCTGCCCCATGAAGTTGATGGATCACTGTTAACATACGTATTACCACACTGTTACTCTTGCACACACGAACACACACCTTCAAATCTGAGAACAACCAGATGGTGACACCTGGGAAACAAACCACAACAAAGTGTTTGGACACAAATTAGAGATTATTTGCAATGCAAAGTCAACCGGACAGCTGAAAGTAGTCAAAAAATAGAGAGTGATGCAAATCATATGTAAATCGCTAATTATTCAAGCACAATCAAACTAAACATTGAACTTCTCTTGGAAAGCAATCAACCTTCAATCCAAACAAACAAAATGCTCCAGTTTTTTTCAAAGGGTAAAGTGAAATTCAAGCATGCTCCCAACACCTTAGAGCAAAAATGCAGCTTTACATTTAAACTGTTTTTATTAACAACTAAAAATGTAAAATTATTGATGTAGCGATGTTTTCTGGAATTAGACATTCATGTAAGATTCGTGAAAGGAGTCTTGAGTGTCGGTGTTTGAAACAGTCAGCGTGTTTTGCACTTTCTGGTTTCTCTGTTACATGACAGTATGTATGTACATGATATGAATATGTACAAGTACAACGTACAAATTAGTCATAAATAAAAAAAATTATGAGTTTGCTGTAGTATGAAAGAAATAAAACAGTTCAGGCTGTGCGTCATGGCTGTAATAGTAACTCCATTGAGGAATTGTTGATTATTTTAGAATAAGCAGTCTGCATGATCAGATTTTATTCTGCACACAGTACCTCTATAGATTATTTGTTTGAAATTATAGGTGTCAGGATGTTGTTTTCTGTGTCTGGTTAATTATTATCCAAGTTAAATGTTACTGTTACCCAGGGATAATGGTGTAATATTAGTAAATAGGTGGAACTCATAAGGGAATGAATTACCTCCCAGTATATTATATATCCAGTGCTAATATCAGAATAAACAGGCTACTTTAAGATGAATATTATACTCCAAAAAATGGGGAAAAGGGTACCTAAAGTTAATTACAATAGTTTTTTCCTCCAGTTGTGCAGAAAGGCATGCTGATCTAAGTGGTACCATTACAGCACTGGGTGGCTGGTCATGCATCTCTAATGAGCTGCTGTGTGAATAACTATGCATGACTGCTTATTAAAGCCTTAGTCATCGCTGGCACATTCCTGCCCTATGACTGCTGAGTAACGCCAACTCATACTGTACGTGCCCCCCACCCCACTGCTTACACTCTCTCTATAGAAACATGAATAATAAATGTGTCATCCATGGTTTAAGGCCAAATCCCTACAGTCACTCCATACCAGCAGCTGCTTCTTTCCCTAGCTACAGGAGGAAACAGGCAGAGAAGTATGAAGGAAGGATGTCTGTATGACTGCATGTAATTCTACTAGAAGAAAAAAACTGCAAAACACTCAGGATTCCCGTGAATCTGCAGGAAACCATTTGACCAAATCAGAGCTTGGGGAAACGGACCGGGAAAAGTTTAACTTAGAGTGCAATGGATCATTTCTGAAACTATGGGCCACAAGCCTTAGTGCTCAATTCGGGCTCAGATCCTCTTTTTTTGTTTGTTTAACTGTTCACATTATTTTTTAAAATGTGACCAGTATCAAATTCCAGTGTGAACTGACCTGCAAGCACAATCAAAGAAAAAAGCCCAATAAGAAAGGTGTCACACTGCTGTATGGAAGTAAACATGGAGACCACTAAAGTCGGTGTTTACGGTTTTGTTTATAAATTGATGTGCAGTAAAAACCAGCAAATTCACGCGCAGATTAAGAGGAGGATGAGCATGAGGAGGAAGAGAGCTAATTTTTGGGGTATTTTTGCTTTTTGTGGAGCAGTGGCTGCTAATTCTGTGTGTAGATGTGCAGTTGAAGCTGGGGGCAGTGGGATCGTGACAGGAATCACTTCCCTGAAACGAAATTTCAGGATGTCAAGGACTTCTTTTAACTACATCTGCGTCTCCCGTCAGCTAAGAATTGTAACGAATGTCAATCTAAAGTGATGTTAAGTCGCCAGAATACTAATATGACTGTTCACACTGATGCCACACTGCAAAAAAACCCGAAACAAAACAGATCTGTATCAGATTTGGGATCATATATGAAAAAGGCCCAAACTGGGAATAAAAATATCAGATTGTTCACAATTATTCCCCTTTAAATAAAAACAAACAAACAAAAAAAAAACAGAGATCTGAACCACATATAAACAAAAAAAACTGATTTAATCTATTTTGTCCTTGAACGTATAACCACAAAATGAACAACTACCATAAGACGAGGGAAGAACAACACCGCGTGCTGAAGTCACTCCATACACACATACACCAAAACGGTGAGGGACATCAACTCACAAGAACAACACAACCCGGCTAAAAACAGGACCCAGAACACCCTGAACCAATACTCACATACCTACAACTTAAAAACAACTTTTATTTATTCTTTTTTTTAAGAAAACAGAAAACTACATACGGTACGTAGTAATCACCCCGCTAAGCATGACGGGAAATATGCAAATACGCAAATCTCTAATTTGACGCCAAGAAATCACGACGTGACTGAAAAACTCCTGTCTCACAGGTCATTCATATCCACGACTCCAACTCGGTGTCGAATTTCTGCACATAATACTTTCACATCTCAGGAACTTTCTTTTTTGTTCTGTGCTAGCTGAGCTACACGGATATCTACCCATCTATCTAACTATGCTAGACAAATCTACCCCGTTGTATCCCCTGCAGCCGAGCTACTTTACTAAGGCGGTAAACAAACCCCATCCTGTAACTTTTCCTTTCTCCCCCTCCTTTGACTTGTTGTCCTTTCTTTCCTCCTTACCTTTGACTTGACTCTCGTACTCCGTGATGATCTCTTTATCCTTTTTAAACTTGGCAGGAGGATGCGACATTGTCCAGCCGTGCTCCGTGTGTGTAGCCGATGAAGGAGTTGCTAAGTGGCGTGTTTTTGTAAACAGTGACCCGGTGGAAGTTCAGCCTTTAGGACCAACGCATCCCGGAGACTTCCAACTTCTTCGGGGGGAAAATGGAGGGAAACCCCGGCAGACAGACAAACAAACAGACAGAGAGATAGACAGTCGGAGTCGGGGGTCTTGGGGTCGGGTTGGAAAATAACGTCTATGTTTGAGGTGTCCAAGCCGCAGGGGATCCACCAGTGGGGTCGCAGGAGGAAGAGCCGAGTTTCCCAAAAACCTCTGAGATCCAGCTTAAGTTCACTCAAACTAGCTGTACATCATCTCCTTAAATAATCCTTCAAATGAGTCCTGCACTGACCTGTTGATAATTTAAACAGATTTCCCCATCTGTGTGTAAATATAAATATATGTGTGTGAGTGTGTTCTGGTGCGGTATCCAACAGGATCCTCTGCCTGAGCTCGACTTCGAGTGGATCCGCAGATTTGAGTGCAGCGCATTTGGTACAGCGACTCAGGGGGAACGGGGAGGGACCGCGGCCAGGGGTGCCAGATTGGTGCGTAAGATTCGGTAAATACCCAGGTTAAAAGTCATCCAACACATTGCAAACAAGATGAAAACAGCATTACCATTTACAGATGTCATGTATATTATAGGATGTCTATTATGGGAGCTATTAGTCACGCATAAACGAAGCACAGGTTAGTGTAATCAAGCTGTGAATACTACCAATCTGGCAACACGGGCTCGGCGCAGCACGCGGGCGGAAGCGCCGAACGGACACGGTTTGCCTAAACTTTTATCTGTAGCAAGACTGGACTGTGCTGTTTGAATTGTGCAAAAACAAAGACCCGCTTGGTTTATTATTTTAAAAGACTGCTTATAGGGAGACACTCAAACCCGCAGAATGTCAGGTGGTTATTTGTGATTCATTACGCGTTATTATTTAAAGCAGAGATTTATCCACGGGTTGAACTCTTCTTCGAGGTGTTTCCTGCACTGCCATCTGGTGTCAAGTCATCGTCATTGCAAGGCAATAAATCTACGACTTGAAGTTTTCCTACTTGGAGCACATTTATACTTAAAAGAAAAAATACTACAAAGTGCAGTAAACTGTAATAGGCTAAACAGTCATTATTTGGTGTGACAACCTTCTGTTTTGTTTTTATTTTTCTTAAATAGTATTCCGAGGTACAAGGTGTACAGTTTTATAAGGAAACAAGGAGCTGATAAGTCTCTTCCATATGTTGCTTTCTTCACAGACATTAAAACATTTCTCAAATACATCTTTGACAGTAATGTTTGCAAATCTAAAATAGTTTTGAACTGAGAGGATAATGCAGAATTCTTTATTCGTCTTCTTCCGCTTAATCCTGTTCAGGGTCGCGGGGGAAGCTGGCGCCAATCCCAGCTGACATCGG
>JAQLOM010000036.1:6172856-6183621 GCA_030068315.1 Chrysichthys thysi | reverse complement strand
TCAGGCAAGAACGGGACCAAATTCCAACACCAAAACTCCAGAAACTCATAACCTCGATGCCCAGACGTCTTCAAACTTATTTGAAAAGAAGAGATGCTACACCATGGTAAAGATGCACCTGTCCCAACTATTTTGAGACCTGTAGCAAGCATCATATTTGAAATGAACTCATTTTGTGCATAAAGTTCTAAAATTTCTCAGTTTAAACATTTATGTTATCTGTGTTCTATTGTGAATAAAATATTGGCTGATGATTTGAAAGTCTTTTAGTTTTCATTTTATTCAAATTTAAAGAATGTCCCAACTTCTCTGGAATTCAGGTTATAGTAATAAATATGTTTTTTTTGTAATGTAACTCTCAGTGAAAGTTGAATCTTCAACGGATAAGTCTAATCTCTTTTCACTTTGGTCAATGGTTTCATCTGTTACCCATAATACCACAATTTGAGTGCAATATTTGCTGTTTGCTCCACTACTTCTATGTTGAATTTCTTATTAATATGACATTACATGTTGCTCTAAAGTGGCAATTTAGAAATGAAGCTCTTGCTGCTTTATTTTTAGGAGCTGTAACTGAATTGTTACCTGTCTGTTACCCATTAAGTTTCAGATCGTAGAATTGTTTTTCCTCCTAATTGCACTAGCAGTGTCTCTCCCTGTGATACCAACGTGGCAGACAACCATTATTGTCGTTTGGCAGACGCTCTTATCCAGAGTGACATACATTTATTTCATTCAACCAGAAACTCACACACTCACTCACTCATCTTCTATCGCTTAAACCTGTTCAGGGTCACAGTAGGAGCTGGAGCTATTCCCAGGTGACTTTGGGTGAAATGTGGGGTACACCTTGGGCAGGTCACCCATCCATCACAGGGTCGACACACAGAGACAGACAACCATTCACACTCACATTCACACTTATGGGCAATTTAGAGTAGCCAATTAGCCTAATCCCCTCTGTACATGTCTTTGGACTGTGGGACGAAACCGGAGTACCCGGAGGAAACCCACACAGACACGGGGAGAACATGCAAACTCCACACAGAAAGGCGCCCAAGTCAACCCCAGGGGTCGAACCCAGGACCCTCTCACTGTGAGATGACAGTGCTAACCACCACACCACCCTCAACCAGAAACTTCTCATGGGAATACAGTAATGAAAATACAGCACTGACCTGACAACCCGAATCACTAAACTTGTCAAAAGAATACTTTTTAATGTGTCACTGGGTGGACTTTTTTTTCTTCTTCTCTTTAGGACTAGGTTTATGCATTTCAGCGTTGCCTTTCAGTGTTCTGGAGTAACAGTGTTTTATTCTATAAAATAAAATTGATAATTGGATTATTCTTGAAGAGCTTCACAGGCCCACAGTGAAGACAAAGCTTAGGCTATACAATAAAACGTCGTCTTTTTGTCGAGGTTAGATGTGATTCCTATCTAACTGCTGTAAAATGTCACCACCCACACCTGAATGTCACAGTTTCCAGCCACACACAGGGGAAAGCCTTGTGTTTAAGCCTTGGTTCTGTTTGTTTACCCAAATATTTACCAGTGAGTTACTCTTTAATCACATGACACCCCACTACACATACTGTACACACTGCACAAGACAGCACCCAAACCAGGTCAGTTTCCTCATGCATGGTGTCCAATAGTTTGTCTGCTTTCACTTTTCTGTGTCAAAAACAAACCAAGGAAAGGTTTGTTTAGCTTTGGAGCAAAATTTCAAGGGTTGAACGTATACATACATGTGTTTATTTTGTGTAAAAAAAAAAAAAAAAATTCTCCAGTTAGCTCCAGCTTTGCTCCAATGCAAATCAGGGAAATGTGACGTTGGATATGCAAATCTTGGGTTTCCGCACTGAGCTCACATTTACATTCGGGTCCTCTTGGTTTTGGGTGATTTTCCTGCCACCACATTTACATTATTTTCCCTGAATATTTTCTACAGAACTGTGTGGGCTGCCTGCTCCAACCTGTCAACCACTTCCCTCAGTGTCGACCCCCTTCTCTCTTTTCTTTTTCGTAGAGTTTTTTCCTGCCCCTGAGGGGCTGCTAACAGGTGCTTTCATTTTCACCTGCCCTCAAACCTCCCTTTGAGTTAACAACCCAACACACGTTGTTTTAAAGTCTCAAACTCCTTCTGAGTGAGATTTATACTACTAAACAAAGGCAAAAAGCCCTGAAACTTTAACCTGAAGCTACTTCCACCCTCCTCAACTCAGCGGCTTTATTTATTTGCATTGATAGCATCTTCACTTCCGCGTCTTTTTATTAAGGTTATTGGCCGCGTCCCAAACCGCACACTAGCCTACTTAATAGTAGGTCACAACTTACGGTCAGTTCACTTGGTTGCCGCTTTATTTTGACACTGACAGACTATTTCAGCCCAGCAGGCTACGATAGGCTCTGGGACGGAGCTTATAAGGCTTACTTCCTTGTGTTTAGAGAATAGAGGAACTGAGCACTTTGCTCAACTTGGGCTCATAGAAGAAGAAGTTTAGTTTAGTAGTGTTGGTTTTTTTTTAAACCAACTTTTGCAACTTCTTCCTGAATGTAAAATGTGAGTTTGTGAGTTAAGGAGGACTGTACGTCGACGTTGACCAGTGTTTTCCTTGGACGAGGGTAAGTTTGAATGAGTTAATTGTGCTGTGGAGTGAGGTTACTCTGTAAAAGGGGAAGGAGAAGCAAAAAGGCTTTGCTACATTGTATGTATGTAGGTCACTTGTATGTGTGTATGTATGTATGTATGAAGTGGTGAATGGAGAGGGCGAGGACACTTTGTTTATGATGATAGGAAGTACACAGAGGTGTATAATATAGTGTAAGATGGTCAGAGAACACCCAGGAGCCTGTAAGCTCTTGTCCTGGTTTACCCTTACTTCTTGCATGTTCATCTGAGATACAAAGCGCCATGGACTAAGAGAGATTTCACCCTTATGTGAACTGATTTCTGTAACATAGCCTACATGAGCACATAACATAGGACAAGATGAAATGTGTAGCCTACACAAGAACAAGGACCATGACATGAAGCTACAGGAGTGTGAGATGGAGCCTGAGGAAACTCAGTAGTTTGGATGAGATCTGCTACAGGAGCTACTAGGCAACAGTCTGAGGCATGTGTGAAGAAATGCTGTAAAGGTGACTTCAGAAATAAAGAAATGAAATGTTTTTATGTGGGAGAAAAGTAGGACGATGAATAAATGAAACAAAGTCAGGATTTGGTGTAATACACCGTGGCGTTTGTTCTTAAACTGTAGTCCCAGGAACTATTTTGGGCAGGTTTGTAAGGAAATTATCATAGTGGGAAATGCTTTTATTTTTGTATGCAGCATGCGGCATTCATTCATGGGTTTTTTTTTGGAAAGAAAATTTTAAGAATAGAGTGGTTATTTATGTAATATGTTGCTTTCTTAACTGGCAGTACAAGGCATTTTTCCAAATACCTTTATTTTTTTCTTTTTGGAAAAGTAATGATTGGAAATCGAAAACATTTTTTTGTACCGACTCAGTAATTCAGATCTTTTTTTTTTTTTTTAAGAAAATTTTAAGAATAAAGTGGTCATCTATGTAATATGTTGCTTGCTTTACTGACAGTACAAGACCTTTTTCCAAATACCTTTTTTTTCTTTTTGTAAAAACAACACTTGGAAATCTGAGATGTTTTTGTACCGACTCAGTAATACGTAATGTATAAAGTAAATATCTATAACCACATTGGTTCTAAAAACAATTTTTTAAAATAGAAATTCAAATACATAATCCAGACTGTAAAGATTACTGACATGACAGATCCGGATGGGATTAAAATCCTAGAGATACTGTGCTCATACCTTACCCCTCCTTCCATATAAACCTAGTGCCGCCCGAATAAGGCTGAACTCAGTCTAAGAGTCTAAACACTGCCTGATCTTTATCAGGCACAGGAGCCGTTGCTGACTCAAATGCTGCACAAGCATCCCAAGCTAAATTACATTTGGGCTAATAATACACCAATTATTGCCATTGGGGCACATTTTGCACCTAAACCCAACAACATTTGGCCTGTTAGTTTTTGCTGTTTTCATGTAATAAAGACATCAGACTTAAACAGAAAGAACAATTCTTTTTTCTGTACATGGGTGTGTGTGTGTGTGTGTGTGTGTGTGTGTGTGTGTGTGTGTGTGTGTGTGTTGGACTTTTTTCTTTAGCACCATATAGCTTTCTGTTTTAATGGACGTATCCCGCATATTTCCTCTGTTAACTATATTGGGCTGTGGTTTTCAAAGTGAGATCATTGAAGCATAGCCAAGGGGATTTTTAATGGTTTGGGTTTTTTTGCTTTATTACTGTAGTGGGTATCATACTTATTGTAAGTTAATACATATATTATTTATTAACTTCTTAGCTTGTTGGACTTAGAAGTTGAATCAGTTGGATTTAATCCAAGCCTCCATAATGGAAAACCAGTTACATTACAGATTGTGACAGCTTGAATCTGTTGTAGTCTATCTTTGGAAAGTTCAGGAATAAAAAGCCCTATGCATTAAAACACTCACTTGCTTTTCAGTAAGCACTTTATCCTGGTCAGGGTTACAGTGGATCCAGAATCTCTCGCAGGAACCCTGGACGTGAGGCAGAGACACACCCTGGATGGGATGCTAGGCCATCACAGGGCAGCATTCTCACGTGTTCATTCAAACTTAGGGTTTATTGTAGCCAGTCCAGCTACTGGTTTGTGGACAATATGCTTAGAAACTCCACACAGAAAACAACCTAAATGCAGAATTGAACCTGGGACCTTGGAGCACTGCCTGCTGTGTCTGTAGGTGCTTTTGGACCGGAGGGACTTTTCATCGTTCTTAGAACTGTTGGAGGAAGTAGCCCCCTTTTTTGTGTGTTCACTCCAGAGAAATTCAGAATGATTATCGTTCTCAGAATGTCATTTTTAGAAATTTTTTGAGATCTTACGTCAGGGTAATTACTCTCCCAGCACAGTAGGATTGCAAGAGACACATGTGTATGGTGAAAGAAAGTGTAATGAGATTCACCCCGTCACACAGTCTTTTTTTTTTTTTTTTAAATCAGTCAGGGTACATTACACTACCAGGATAACACAGACAGAAATTTACAGAAGACAGAACAAGAGCTTTTTAAAATAAAAAGCCACAAGACATGAAGTGCTTAACAGATGAATGAAACTGAAGCCTGAAGTTCCGTAGTGAGCCAACTAAATTAAAACAAAACAAAAAAGGCTATAAAGATTGAGTTATGCAGAAAATCGCGTGTGCTGTCTGTCTCAGCTTTCCGACAAATCCATATGATAGAAACGTAAACAAAGAGCAGCGTGGGCACTTCTGAGAGACGGCACGAGGGGAAATATGTCACATGTTGGTCGAAATCACTAAAATCACTGATAGAAAAATCATCACTGGAGTTTCTAATTGGCAGGTGAAAAATAAATCTTCACATCTGGGTACTGAGCAGCCGAATCCAGATCGACAGGAAACATTCAGAGTCAGTTACAGGCTTAAATCCGTGTGAAACGTTAGGTGTGTAAACAACAGCTCTTAATGTGAGAGGTAAAAATTAAAAAAATAAAAACGGATAAATGGAACATCAGTGAAGTCCAGATTTCATTGATTGTGTATGTGAATACAATGCAGTTTTGATCCGACTTAGATCACGTCAGTGTTCCTATTGGCGGTGCAAATGCAAACAACAAAAAAGCCCGTGAAGGGGTGTAGTTTTCAGGGGAGCTTTCTGTCAAAAAGTCCCTAGAACTGTGTGGTCCGAAAGTGCCTTTATCTTATTTATTTATTTATTTATTTATCTTATTGTTTATATTGAAGATTTAGTTCTATTAGTATTCATTTATTTAAAAAAAACGGCTGCAATGGTTTGTGCAATTTGTGTTACAGTTGAAGAAGTTCCTGTCAGCAAAAAAATTGAGAACCTCTGATATACTGCCCCAAATAGTGTGTACTGAACCACAGGGGAGATGCTTAGGATAAACTCCTAGTTTATTATTCAATGTTTTATCCTAAAGATTATTATCCAGTAACTCCTAATAACTATTCAGTAATTACAGTGAAATTAATCAAAATATATATACGTAGCCATTAGGCAGTATGAAAGTGTGGCTCGGCTGCTAGGTCCTGGGATTTGAAGTGATTAACATGTCAGACTATTTCCTCCTTCCCTGACAACACTGGTTTGCGTGTATTGATCGTACTAGTGTACAGTTGAGCGCACTTATTTTCAGACGTTCTCGCATGCTGGGGACACAGTGAAGTCAACGAAAGATTAAGTAATATCCAGTTTGTAAGGTTTCACAGATGTTTCTTCCTTATTTCAAGTAAAATAAAGTAACCACCAGTTAATGTATATAACTAATGATATTAATAGTAATTAAAAAAAATTCTTGTCATACTTTCCCTAATAAAATATTCCCTAATAACCCATATACCCGCCAGGTTCCTTTAAAACGGCTTCCTGTCTGTTTGGTTTCTTTTGAGCAGCTTATACATTGTAAAAAAACAAAAAACAAAAAAACAAAACCCTTTTTTATTTTTAAAGCATTTTTTTTATTGCTTTTGCCTTGTGTTTTGGATCGTTGTCTTGTTGCCGGATACACCCTCATTTCATTTGTTCTTCAACTTCTTGTAATCCTTTTTAATAGATAAATAACATGGGAGGGGTGTTGAAAACCTTTGCACTCAACTGTATGTGTAGAAATTTCTTAACACACATTTTTTTCTTCTCTCTCATGTTACCCCTCTCTCTCTCTCTCTCTCTCTCTCTCTCTGTCTGTAGTTCTCTCTCTCTCTCTCTCTCTCTCTCTCTCTCTCTCTCTCTGTCTGTATATCTCTCTCTCTCTCTCTCTCTCTCTCTCTCTATGTCTCTCTCTCTCTCTCTCTCTCTCTCTCTCTGTCTGTAGGTCTCTCTCTCTCTCTCTCTCTCTCTCTCTCTCTCTCTCTCTGTCTGTAGTTCTCTCTCTCTCTCTCTCTCTCTCTCTCTCTAGTTCTCTCTCTCTCTCTCCTGCTCACTCACTCACTCTGACAGTTTTTTTTCTAGAGGTGCAGTGTTGGGTTCGCTGGGTTAATGCTTTACTAAAGCTGAAGGACTCCAATCTCTCAGCTTTCTGGGTCTTCACAATTTGCTACCCTCTTTCATTTGCAATGCAAACGCGAGCTGCTGTATGGCACAGCGTCCCCTCCTGCTTTGCCTGTCATGGTTAAGTAATAGGAACAACAGACTTGTATTACTTTTACTGTAAAGAAAAGTGTACTGTTTAATTAAACCCACAGAGAGCTAACTGTCTGCTGCCAATATTCTTTCTTTCACTTTGCCTTTGTGTGTGGTGTACATTACCTTTATCTTCAGTCTCGCAAGCCACAGACTGAAATGACACAAATGTATGTGTTAAAACAAAGTGTTGCTTCGTCAGATATTTCAGAGTTGCCCATTTCCCAGAATTCTGAGAAACTGCATTGTTTTGAAACATCTGTTTGTAAGCTCCAAAGCAAGCAATGCGTGGAAAGTACATGCCTTATACGTTTATCTCTAGACCTCATGCATCTGTGTGTCTGTGTGTTTGTGTGTGTATTTAACAGTGTTTGTGTGTGCCAGAAGACAAGATGTCAGGGCGACACGGAGAAATGACGGAGTATCAGAAAAGTCTGTTAAAGCGCTACCTCGAGAGCGGCATCATAATGACCGTGTACAGGCAGAAAATGGAGAGACTCAGTGTACAGGTCATTATGGAGACCAGGCAGGTGGCGTGGACGCGTGTTGCTGGCAAAACAGACGGAGTGTGTGAGTAACTCATCCTGAATTCGAGTAAAACTTGGAGTCTTGATTTAGCTATTCTGTGGATCAAAGCAAAGAAAACGTGGGATTTATTCGGTATTGTTCAAGAAAGGCTAAAAAATGCAGAATCAAAAATGCACCTAGCTTGATTAATGCGTTTAATGAGGTGTGTTAAACTGCAGAGCAAAGCAATCTATTTAGCGTCATTGGCCTCTAGGGCTATTATTAACATCAAGCATAAGATAACTTTGTTAAAAAACATTTTTTATAGTTATTTGTTGTGTAGCTAACAAGAAAAAAGAGCCTGGAAACACAGTTTAATATTTGGTCTCATTGTTGTACGTTATTTTTCATAGAGCATTCTGAGTTGAAGTCAGGGTCTTTATGGTCTGAGTTGTTGTTCATAGTGTTATAACACTTCTGTTATCAAAAATTTCACACCTCTGCTTCCACCATCAGCCCCTCGCACCGTCTATTCTTAGTCAACGATTTTCTTTCATTTTTTTCCCCTCTCCTCATTGAACATGCGACATCCAAATTAAATCCCTGTTTTCTTCCCCTAGTGTGGCATACTACACAGAGTCCTTGTATAACTGTTTAATATTTTGTCTGCAGATTTTTATCAGTTTTTTTCCTAAGGTTCAAGCCTTTAATCAGGATTTATCTGTTCAACCTCCTTAGATTAGCTGATATTAGGAAACTAAAAGTAAACGTTGCAAGATTTTATTTTATTTGGATAAATTTGGAAACTTTTGTTAATTTTATTTGATTTCATAGTAAGGGCTATAATATAATGACATAAATTGTGGTTTGCTGCACGATTATGATCCTTGGTCAAATCTGATTCTGTGTTTTGCAGTGGACCTCTCAGAGATCCGTGAGGTACGTCCGGGAAAAAACTCCAAGGACTTTGAAAGACTTAAGGACAGCAAGGACAAGCATGCAGATAACATGTGTTTCACAATTTTCTACGGCTCCCAGTTTATCCTTAATACCCTGAGCCTGGGGGGTGAGTGTGTCATCATGGCCTAAATGTAGCACAGTGCAAATTATCTCGAGATATCACTGACATCTTGCTCTGAATGCAGTCGTTTATTTATATTCAGTGCACTGGAATGACATTTAACATCACAACCGTGGCATGCAGTGAAATGTGTACATTTAGATGGCATTTCAAATCAATAAGTAGATGGAGGTGTAATGAATCTGAATGTGTTGTTTTATAGTGGACTCAGTAGAAGATGCAGATAAATGGCTAAGAGGACTGGAGCTGCTTAGAGAAGAGACACTTCAGGCTTGTACACCTGAAATCATCGAAAGGTATGCATACATGCGTGTATTTATACTGAATTGCCAGTTCATTAAGTTACAGTTCACCTTCCTTGTAGTTGTATTTTATCAGGTGATTAGTAATGAGCATATTTCAAAAAAGAGACCACCATAAGATCACCACTGACCAGAAACTGTTTGGGTGGTCAAGATTTACAACACAGCATTGCTACTGACATGTTAGTGACATTTCAGTGGTTGTGGTTCTGATACAGTTGAAGTCAGAAGATTACATACACTCATGAATATGAATGTCATGGCACTACTGGGTTTTGGTGATTTCACTGAACTCTTCCTTTTCTACGGAAGAATGACTGCACATACGTCCTGACTAGAAAGAACAAGAAAATTTGGGATTTCTGAAATCAAAGCAGGGTCCAAATTACACATACAGCACACCCAATATTTGGTTAAATGTGCCTTAGCAAGTTTCACCTTGACCAGGCACTTTTGGTAGCCATCAACAAGCTTCTGGCAGAATTCTGGTTGGAATTTTTACCACTCTTCCTGCAGAATTGGTAAAGTTCAATTAAATTTGTGTTTTGTCAATTTTTTTTTTTTTTTTTTTTTTGTCACAACCCAACATTTAAGCACAGTCCACATGTTTTTCATAGGATTGAGGTCAGGACTTGTTTTAAGTTTAATGTTAGCCTGGTTTGTCTATTCCACAACCATCTTTGATGTGTTTGGGGTCATTGGCATGTTGGAACACCCAATTATGTCCAACTTTCACTCGTCTAGCTGATGGTTTGAGTTTATGCTGAAGAATTCTGAGGTTCTTCATTGCTCTGTCCACTTTGTGCAATGGAGCAGTTCCACTGGCAGCTGAACCAGCAAAGCTCCAGAGTATGATGCTACCACCACCATGCTTAACATTTGGTACACTGTTCTTCTGAACCTCTGGTCATTGTGGCCAAGCAGCTTCATGATAAGGCCTGTGCCTTGATGTTTCTGACCTTCCAAACCAATTTCCTTAAGTTGAGGGTGACAGTTTTGGTCTCCTTGCAGACCTTGGCAAAGTTGCTGCTGTTCCCAATAACTTGTTCTTGAATAACCTTAAAATGTTGTGCCCTACCACTAGAGAACCTACCAGCTGTAGTCAAGTCATAATCATTAACAGGAAGTTAAGAGGCCTTTGCCTTGGAGAGAAGACATTCATCAGAAGACTTTTTGGAACGTTTAGCCCCAATAATATAAGTGGGTGCATGTATATTTCTAACCCTGTATGTTTAATTTTTACCCTGTGTTGATTTCAGAAAACCCAAATGAAATTTCATTAAAACTAGTGTACCAAATTATTGTTTTTTGTTTTTTTGTTTTAATTAAAGAGGTAAATCACTGGAAGCCCGCTGACTGTGTGTAAACATCTAAATGCAACTGTATGTGTATCAGATATGTCAGCGACTTTAGTGGTTTACTGTGTTATTTTTGTGTAGCTTATTGACACATACATAACACATTACTGTCATATGTGCTATCAGACACAATAGCTCTTTTTTTTTTAAATAACGTGACATTAGCCTTTCCATCACAGTCTCATTAACTCTCCAAAATGCCGCCATAACCTTCTAATCCAGAGGAATCAAGTTCATTTTAATGCTTAACCATTATGTTTTAGTTCATGATTATAAATAAGAC
>JAQLOM010000036.1:6074845-6087397 GCA_030068315.1 Chrysichthys thysi | reverse complement strand
TTTTGAGATTATTTCTTTCTTTATTTCAACTGTTATACACTTAGGCTTCTTACTCTCACTACCATTTCCACTTTCTTCGGACCCATAATGAAGCTTATAGAGCAAAAATGCAGAGAAACACAAGGAAAAAATGCGCTGAACACGTTCACACCACGAGTGCTTGACTGGAAATGAATGTTTGTGGCACGAAGTATGGGTTGGCTGTATGTGTAGGTCAATCGAGGCTTTGTTTGTCAGTTGGTTTAAAATCTGTTTGGGAAATTAGTTCATATGTTGATTTGTTCGCCATCCAATGTGTTCGCGAGCCGAGGGTCCACTGTAAACATTTTTGTGAAACCTGAGAGCTTATTTTCCAAATCTATGTGTTTCCATTACTCATTTTTTAGTTCACAATTATAAAATTGTGCATTAATAGGTTAATAGTGAGCGGACTGTAAGTGCAGCTGGCATTTTGTTGCCAGGCGGATTGTTAAAGCTGTACTCTGAAGGATCGTGGAGGTGTGTGTTGATTTACAGGGCATACTGGGGGCTTATCTGTTTCCCCCTGATGGCAGCCTTTCCTTCCTTATGCCTCAAATCAGCACGGGACGAGACTGGTGGGCTGTTTTCGTGTGTTTTAATTAGCAAAAGAATGTGTGCTTTATACCACTAACACTCTGTGAAGTTCACAGCACACTGAGGCCCATGTCTCAGTCTGTCTGAAATATGCCAGCAGCTAGAGAGTTGGAAACAGAGTTGCACGCTTTAGACTCCTCTAGCTGTCAGATGAAGTCCAGAATAAAACAGCACACTTCGAATTATTGCAGCATGAATTAAAGTACTTCCTCTATTAAAGAGAATACTCCAATACATTGATACAATATTTATACAATGATGAAGCTTCCCTGAAGACAAATACCAATCACAACTGAAAGACAACTCCCCCCTCCCAAAAAAAAAAAGAAAACAAGGGGCGGACTTCTCTGACAAACTCTCTCTTTTGACAGAAATGTGATTTAAATGAGGTCTTCAGTGAGTGTGTGTGGTCTTCTACTGAAAAAGACTCCTGGGGTAGGCTAGGCTAAGCTAGGCTGAGATACTGTACCTAAGCTAGGCTAAGCGGTTCAACACAGTAGGTCAACTTACGATATTTTCGACTTACGATGGGTATGGCCGAACGCATCTCCATCGTAACTTGAGGGCTACCTGCACATACATTCACACTCTCTTGCTTTTTCAGTGCTATATAATAAGTATAATCCTCGATTTTTCACAATTTGGGTTCTCAACTTGTTAGCCAGCACCAGCAAACACTGATTCTTCTTCTTCCTCGTCTTCATTTCTTCTGCTTTGTCGTCCTTCTGGTGTCCCCTTCCGGATTCATGCTGTAACTTATAAAAACATGAAATGTAATAGGTGTCCTCTAGATGTTTTGTCTGTTCTGGGCTACTGCAACATGGCGCAACATGGCGGCTCTGCAGAGGTGGACCCGCTCCATATGTAGATATAAAGGGCCATTCTAAGCTTACGAAAATACAGCAATTTGTAGTTACAGGTTAATATATACTAATGAAAACATACTTATGTATTCCATAAATATATTATGGAATACTGTATATACTCAATTTCTGCTACGAGATACCCTCAAAATCCTACATACGGGACCTTTAATATACTGTATGAGGGTAGGGTGACCTGCAATGAACTGATGTCCCATCCAGGCTGTGTCCATGCCATTCAAGCGTTCCAGATTCACTGTGACCCTGACCAGGATAAAGCACTTCCTGAGGATGATACAGTGAAAATATTTGTGTGACCATATTGAGCTAATAACTTGTATTAAAAGAATATAGGAACAGTTAAAAAATGCAATTTTGGGTTGCCAAACCCCTAAAGCTGTATTGGTATGCATGATTTCTCCTGCCTTTGTCTTATCCTAATGTTTTGTTCCTGTCCCACTGTGATTTACTCTTTGTCGTTGTCCTCTGTAGCAACATTTTATAAACTGTAGGTAAGGTGTCCTGAGTGTTCTAATGTGGTGGTGTTTGCCAGGGTGTTGGATTTAAGGGTATCTAGAGGAAAGGGTGTGGTGGCACAATAGTATATGACTCACGATCATTACATTTTGGCTATTGTTGAGCTGTGTTTACATTGGCAGCACGTAGGGTCAACGTTCACCTACTGTCCACATCCAGTAACGTGGAACATTTGTTTCTCTGGCTGCTTTGGCCAAAACAAAGCAACCAGAAGGAGTGTGAGTGTAAGAAAGAGAGTGCTTGTGTGTACATGTGTTAAATTATCTGTTGTGTTTGTGTTTGCAGGAGGATTACTACTTTGAGTACACAGAGTGTGACAGCAGTGGTTCCAGATGGAGAGTGGCCATTCCTCAGAGGCCAGGCGAGTGCAAGGGACTGCCAGACCCTGTGCTGGGCACTGACTGCAGTAGGTCCATGTGTGTGTGACGTAGTGAACGGTGTTTTTGGAGAGAATTCATTCATTGTTAGTTGGCCAACAGCCAAGAAGGGTTTGAATATTCACAAAAATCACAAAGGCAACAAGAACAAGTATAAGAAACACATCGACACTAACAGCAGCATGCTTTGGCTAAAACATTTCTCACCCTTATCTGCTGAAAGGAATTTCCTCTTCGGCTCTCCTGGATGTTCTTTAACCATTGTTTCGTTTGTATTCTGTGAAGTGGTATATTTTTCCTCAGAGAGCAGATAGCGGTTTGTTATTGTTTCTTTAAACATGCAGGGTACTCAGTTTCTGATTATACACTGGTCAGTTTTAGCCTGATTATCTGGGATGTCCTTAATAATCGGAATGCAACCATTATATTGCGCTCCAAAATATTCCCAAAATATTCGTGTGAAAAACGGTGAGGGAGTGTCATGCAAATGTTACATTTTTACAGAAATAATGCAGGCCGTTTGCCAAGTTTCTTTGGGTATCAGGTCCTGGTCCAACAAGGTTAAAGGCCAGATTATTGTCACTTTGCAGGAGACAGTTTATAACCTGGATAGCTATGAGCAAAAAAAGGTTCTGGGTACTAGATTGTAAACAAACATTGTACAATAAGATTAGAAATGCTGCTCTTGGACAAGTGAAGGTCTTGCAGGAAGATACAGTATATGGTATGGCAGAATATGTGGCTGTTCTGAAAGGGGCAAGGTGCCTCCATCCTCCACATTTTACCTAGAGCCTGGTGTGCGATGTCTCCCCTCGTGCTAGGGTTCCTTAAGACCAGTCTGTATGAGCTGATCTGAAATGGGTATCGGAAAAGTTTGAAGGTTTTTTTTGCTAGCAGCCACTTCAGAGTGGGAGAACAACATGCTTTTGTGAGAATCTTGCCCTGAATGAATGGATGGCAAGATGGCTCTTGAGTAATATATGGTTTGAACCAGGGATTTCAGCCAAAGGTCATATGACTCATTTTCTAAATCAACTGAGTACCTTGTTGTGCTCCATTAAGGCAAATCTGCTGAATGTTCTATGTTGTGCCTGGTATGTACCCTACTGTACTATTTAGACTGGAGAACACATATCAGATCATCAGATCAACTGTCCATCTGCTATGGAGGAAGGGGTGCTTTCCTTGTCTAAGCAGTAACTGGCCACTGGTTGGGGAACATCATCACAAGGTGATATAGATGGGCTGGATCTCCAGTTGCCACTTTATGAGGAATGTATCTTCCTGATGGGTATCAGTTAGAAGCATGCTACTTTAGGAAGTCTGAGATTTCTGTAATCTGGTAATCACTGTGTACCTTCTCCAGGTTCTACAAGGTAAACACAATCCCTCTCAGTGGAGTGAGTGCACTGATCTTCTCTGAACACCTTTCCAATTAGTCCCTGGTGTTTCCAGTTCCTCATACATTGCAGCATATCTTTTCAAGGCAGTTTTCACTAACGGTGATTGGAGGTTTTGAAATAGAATGCTTGAACAACTGTGGTCTGTGCACATGTCTAACCATCACGGGGTTCTTTGTCGTTAGGAATCAGCAGCAACTTGGCAAGAACTGGTGATGAAGTTCCAGGGGAAGATGGCTATGCTAAAGCAGCATTTATTCTAAAAACTGTATTATACAGCATGTTGTGAATTTCTAGGAAGGTCTAGGATTGCATGTGCAAGCCCACAACATATCTAGGTGATTCTCATGACACTACTATCTACAACTATTGCTACACAACATACTTAGGAGAGTGTAACGATATGTATAGGTGTATGCATGGGTATGTATCTACTAATGGGCCAATCCTAATGCTCCAAAAATTTTGCAAAATAGTTTATTGTCATCTCCTCATGATGGTGATATTTTACTATCTAGCTGGGGATAGATATTTTACTGTCTAGCAATTTTACTATCTCCTCTGATATTTTACTACCTGTCTTTGGCAGCATTCTCTTGTGAGACTGGGGAGTTTTTGGAGATGTCTTCTCAAGAGTGCACCCAGTGTGCAGCCGGGTCCTTCTCTCTCGGCAGCGGTATCCGCTTTGATGAATGGGATGACATTCCTCCTGGATTCAGTAGCCTGGTAACATCTCTTGATAATGTACCAAACAGACACGAGGGACCAAGCTGTAATGGGTGAGTGGCATACTACGTTCTAACTACGGTTTTGCACAATTTTGTAATTATGATGTTATTATGTTACATATGACGTAAGGGCGGCATGGTGGTGTGGTGGTTAGCAATGTCGCCTGACAGCGAGAAGGTCCTGAGTTCGAGTTCCAGGTTCGGCACAGGTGCCTTTCTGTGTGGAGTTTGTATGTTCTTGCCGTGTCCTTTTGGGTTTCCTCTGGGTACTCCGGTTTCCTCCCACAGTCCAAAGACATGCACAGAGGGGATTAGGCTAATTAGCTATTCTAAATTGCCCGTAGGTGTGAATGTGAGTGTGAATGGTTGTCTGTCTCTGTGTATTGCCCTGCGGTGGATTGGTGACCTGTCCAGGGTGTACCCCACCTCTCACCCAATGTCAACTGGGATTGGCTCCAGCTTCCCACGGCGACTCGGAAGATGAAGTTGAAGGTGATGTTATTATATTGTTTAGATTGTTTTCAGATTTCAGAGTCAGGGTCATAAGCAGGATTAAAATTTTTAGTGCGGTCCACATTATTACAGAAACGCGACCCACTTCACTGTTAATATATCACAATGCATAATGTATATTACAGAAATTGCTGATTTTTAATCTCCTAAACACTAAAGGGATTGGACGTCTGATAGTGTAAGGTCATATGAGATCAAATCTACAGTGTGCTTGTGTGTTCATCTGAGATAGTCGTTAGGGCGATACCTCAAGGACGTGTGGTTGAATGTTTGTAAGATTTATATAGAATTAGCATTGTAACCCCCAGATGATTAGATTTTGGAAGTGATCCAAACACCAGTTAAGGTCACAACAAGGTCAGATTTCTAATATCGTTTTTTCATTCCTGTTTGGAATATATTTTAGGGGTATTTGAGGAACACAAATTAGTACCAAGAGACTAGACTTGTTGGCGGCAACAGAATTGAGTTGCTGCGCATGACTTGACTTTACTATTTTTCTCTGTATGTGTGTATGTGTGTGTGTGTGTGTGTTTGTGTGTATGTCGTGTCCTGTTATCCTTTCAGCTCTGCATGGATCGCCCGAGGTAGTTATGTGGAGTCGAACCGAGATGAGTGTAGTGTCTCGCTTGTCTACGCTGTTCATCTCAAGAAGGCCGGCTCTGTGTCTTTTGACTATCAATATGTGGACAACAACATCTTCTTCGAGTTCTTTGTAAGTAGCACACCTGACTAAAATTCCTCACGAATTGTGTAACCATGGCAAGAGTTGGTGATGGAGCTTCTTTAAACAATTTGAAAGAAACTGAATGTGGGTATTAATTTATTATGCGCATTTCTGAAACAGATTCAGAATGACCAGTGTCAGGAAATGGATAAGACATCTGATAAGAAATGGATGAAGCTGACAAACAACGGAGAGTGGGCCAAACACACGGTACGTAAGTATTCACACACCTACACATCCTGGCTTGTGTTGCATTTTTCTCTTGTGTATTTGTTTAGTCGTAGAGAGTGCAATCCTGTAAAGTCTGTCCTGCAGTCAAAGATTGTGTCTTTACAGCAGGGTCTTTTTCACCCATGCAGGTCAGTTTGAAATCTGGTACAAATGTGTTGTACTGGAGAACCACAGGAGTTACCGTCAAACCAGTTAAACCAGTGCTGCTGAAGAACATCCAGATCGAAGGTCTGGTGCAAAAAAGAAAACCCTGATCCAATTGAAATAACTTTGATGACTTAATGGCTTTAATGTATCCTTCATAATTAATTCACTATAATGTAATGTATATTCCTCCTTCCCACTTTCTCTCATTCTCTTTTTCTCCTTTCCTCTCAGGTGTGGCGTACATGTCAGAGTGCTTGCCCTGTAAGCCGGGCACGTTCAGTAGCACACCGGGCTCTTCCTCGTGTGAACCCTGTCCCAGAAACACATATTCAGGCAGAGGAGCCAGCTCCTGCACTCCCTGCGACACGGACACACACTATGCATGTACGCACGTCACTATATGATATAAGATATATACGCTATATTTGAACACGTTTTGTTTTCAGTGTTGTTTGCTGTCGTGGAGGTTTTCCTGAGTATAAGGTTTAGTGAGAATAGAGTGTTTTGCTCAGTCATATCAGCTTCGGCTGAAATCAGACTTGGTTAATGGTTACACTGTATGTCTGTAGGTTTACAAACGGCCCAACACATACGAAATGTAATAAATAATAATGATGTTGGTTTTAGGGAATTAAGAATGTGTATGTGAATGGTGCCCTGTGATGGACTGGGGTCATATAAAAGGTTTATTTCCACCTCACAGCAAGGGTTCCTAGAATAGGCTCCAGATCCAGCGTTACTCGGACCGGGATACTGTGCTCGCGGAAAATGACTGCATTAATGAGTGAATGATTATATCAGGTGATCAGAAATTAATCAGACGCCTGTAGGTTTGGTTAAATAAGATGGAGCAGCAAAAGCCATGTGCATGAAATAAGTCTTTTATAAATATAAAAAATACAGATGATCCCTGGGTTACGATGGCTCGACTTACGATTTTTCGAAGTTACGATGATGATCGTGATCTGCTAAAAATCGTAAAATATTTAGAAAATAGTTAAAATTCACAGGCAGGCATCGCAGGCAGGCCAGCGTAACAGTGTTTGACGTACGTGGATGTTCAGATGATGCCTGGAAGTACACAGATGACACGTGGAAGTACATGGCCGACACCTGGATGTACTCGAACGATGCCCGGATCACTCGCCTTGCGCGAGGCCTCACTCTCTCCCGCAACTCACGGAGTTACCTTGCGTAACGGTGTACTGTACAGTACATTACCTTGGGTTTTTTTGTGATTATTAACAGAACAGCTTCAGCGACAGCTGCCTGTAGCCGGAGCTCAGTATTTGTGTAGCGGGGTGTTGGGGTGTTTGTGTAGTGGGACCTCTATGGAAGCTCTCTCATTTGACAGAAATGTGGTTTAAATGAAGTCTTCAGTGAGTGTGTGCGGTCTTCTATACGAAAAGACTCCTGGGTAGGCTAGGCTAAGCTAGGCTAAGCTTGGCTAAGATAGGCTGAGATACCTAAGCTATGCTAAGTGGTTCAGCACAGTGGTTCGACAGACGATATTTTCGACTTACAGTGGGTGTGGCGGAACGCATCTCCATTGTAACTTGAGGACATCGTAACTGTACTACTTTAAAAGAATGAACTCTAACAATGCTGAATGTTTGAGGAAAAACAATTTTAAGCAAAATACAGTATACAATACAGGTAGTCTTCAGGTTACGATGGAGATGCGTTCCAGTATTCCCATCGCAAATGGAAAATATCAGATGTTGAACCGCTGCTTAGCCTAGCTTAGTCTAGCCTACCCAGGAGTCTTTTCCTGTAGGTGACATGCTGGGGAGTGTAGAAGACATGCTTTTGAATTAAAATTAGCTCTTGAAGCACACACAAAAAAAACCAAGCGGTAACGCACTGTACAGTACAACGATACACAAGTCAACTGTGAGTTGTGGGAAAGAGTGAGACATCACGCAAGGCGAGTGATGGCTACATCAGAGCATCGTCCGAACATATCATACGTCATAGCCAGCGATGCCTGCTCGCAAATCTTAAATATTTTCTAAATATTTTACAATTTTTAGCGTATCACAATCGTCATCGTAACTTCAAAAAATCGTTACTAGGGGAGTATCTCTATGTACATACCTCTGTAGGTATCTGGGTTCCCCAATTTCTTCCTACGTCTCAAAAACACGCATGTAGGTGGACCGTGTGTAACATTCAGGGTGTATGGAAAAAAAAAAACCTGTTACCGGTAATTTCCACTCTGGGATAAATCCAATGATTTATCGATAGTGATCTCTCTATCAATCCTGTGTTTGAATCTTGATGCCACTTTCATCCAAAAGAGTGTGATGACATCATATACTAGAAGGGCACGCAGAGAGCGCAGACCTCCGCCAAGGACAATAGTCGACACTTATATGCACTGCTACTGCAGCCAAAATGTCTGGATATATTTTCAACTGAGTCGTTGTATTTCGACATTCTACGGCGCAGACTTCCACCAAGACCCAATGCCTTATCCTGCAACGTTATTCGGAAGAGAAACTAATTTCGTGGAGCTGCCCCGTGAATTGGATCCACTTCAAAATTTAATGTGTTCTTCGGTGGCCCATGTTACACCCTTTCACTAAGTTTCAGGGAAATCGGTTTGGTAGGTTTTGCACAATCCTTCTAAAGATAGACAAACAAACAAACATGCATAAAGACAGACAAACAAACTGCATTGGAATTATATTCTCTTTGGCGGGAGTAAAAAAAAAAAAAGCAAGCAGTATGAACGTTTCTCTATGATTAGTGAACCACCATATTTATGGCTGTTCAAAGTAGCAATGAGTGTAGATTTTATATAGTTCGTTTAATGATGCATTATCAGTGTTTATCATTTTCTTGAACATTTAGAAGTAAAAAAAACCTTAATGATTGCAGATTTCATCTTGGCCGGGTCCATGGTTATAATATAAACAGACAACTCAAAAGTAAATAGACGCCCCTCATTACGTTTTATCTATGTGGACAGCACAGGTTTGTGTCAGGCTTGTTAATATATTATTACTGTTCATTTCAAGTTCCAGTGTATTAATTGTTTACAGTGACTAGCCATGCGGCGAACACCAAAAGCAAAAGAGTTGTGTGATTTTCAGAGAGTTTGTATTGTGGGTCAGTCTGAGGGTGGATTTAGCCAGTGTATGATTGCGCAAAACCCTGGGATTCCTCTTGTACACAGTCAACAGAGTGATTGGACAATTCAAAAGCAAAGGAAAGGAATCAGCAGCATCACACTCAAGTCGACCTGGGCCCTCTGAAACGTTTCTTCAGACTGTCAAGTATATTGTTGAAAAAATCCCTGTTGTAAGGCTGCTGATGTTGCAGAGTGGACTCCAAGTGAGTTGGAATATTTCTGCGAGGTGTCTCCATCAACTTGGCTACTATGGCAGAGCAGCTAGAAGGAAGCTTCTAGAAATACATTTTTCAAAATGATGGCGTCTATTTCCTTTTGAAATGTCTGCGTACAATGGTTTGAATGTGTTTTGAAAATTGTCTTGTCTTTATATATGGACCAGTGGAGGGCTCGACAGAGTGTAAGCTTCGACCTGCATGCTCGGAGAAAGACTACTTCCAGATCCACAGTGTTTGTGATAAAGAAGGCAAGGTAATGGGATCATACATTACATCAGTACCTCATATCTAATGATCTGTTTGTAATGTTGAATAATTAAACATGTTGAGACCTTGCTCTCTGTCTGTGGGTCTCAGACACAAGTTGTGTATAAATGGATCGAGCCTAAGATCTGTCTGGAAGACGCTCCTGATGCTGTATCACTGCCCCCTTCTGGTAAACGTGAGCCGTGCCCACCCTGCAACCCTGGCTTTTATAACAACAACACTGCTACGTGCTCTCCCTGCCCACAAGGAACCTACTCAGATGGCCTCAAAGGTGATTATTAGAATTTATTCTTGCTATAAATGTCTGTTCAGGCATGTTAAGGCTTTGAGTAGGTGGAGTCGTCAAGGCAGATTTGTTGTGTTGTATCCATGTGTGAGGGCTTTAATAAAATATACTGAAGAACTAAATACTTTTAAAAAAATATTTGTTGTTTCCTCCTGAATTGAAAGCTAACGTGCTGATCTGGTGTGTGTTTCGGCTTTTTTATTTCACCATCTAGCATGCCAGCCTTGTCCTGCGGGCACAGAACCAGCCCTCGGCTATGAGTATAAGTGGTGGAACATCCTGCCCTCTGGCATGAAGTCGTCCTGCTTCAATGTGGCCAACACCAAGTGTGATGGCATGAATGGTGAGAGAGAGAGAGAGAGAGAGAGAGAGAGAGAGAGAGAGAGAGAGAGAGAGGGAGAAATGGCCGACGGTATTAAACTATGGGAAACAGCTTAAAGTCCTGTGGCATACAGATACAGAGCTGGTCAGGGACAGACAGATGGCACTGTTGCACCATGAACAGATGTTCTTGAACGAACGAGTTTGAGAAAGTATTGCACTCTTTTCATTTTTGCTTGTGAGCATGTACATTTTCATGCAGTCCATGTTTTACTGATTTGTGTGTTGTACGTGTGTGTGTGTGTGTGTGTGTGTGTGTGTGTGTGTTAGGTTGGGAGGTGGCAGGAGATCACATTCGTTCTGGAGCTGGAGGTTCAGATAATGATTACCTCATCCTAAACCTTAAAGTGCCTGGATTCAGGTGAGACCAACCATCTCTGTGATATCATGATCAGGTAAAGGTTTTTCCATGACAAAATCAAGAGAGAGCCATTTACATGCACGGTGATGTAAAACAGCTACCTGTACCGAAGACTGTTTTAGTGTATACTCCGAACTGGTTTCAGATTTCATTTGACACGTTTTAAGATTCAGTCTTGTATTTTATGCAATAAATGGCCGTAACGTTGACTGACACCAACACAGATTGTGCGTGTGAGCGCAGGACACAAGCTGTCTTGTAAAACGCCTAAAAAAATGTGTGTTTAACTTGAGAGCAGACGTGAGCGTTCGGTGAGAATGGCAGCGTCCACTCAGTGTTTGCCAATACTCAGAGTTCTGTCCCTAATGACAAGTAAGGAATAAAACAGGATGCAGCATGATGTTATCAGAAAGCAAAACGGTGTTAATCTTACCACCCTGAAGTGTTTAACTAGACTTAGACTTTCTTGTCATTCCGTATCCAACGAGCGTACACAGAACGAAATTTCATTGCAACTTGGCTCAGCACAGTATTAAATATAACATATATTATATTAAAATACATGATAATATAATGCTGTAAAGCGCAATAGTAAAGTGACCAGTACTAATGTGACCTGTGGAGTTAGCAGTAGTGCAATTTAAATTGTTCAAGTAATTACAAAAACTAAGTAGCATAATTTTCACTTAGAGTTCAGCAGTCTGATGACCTGGGGGAAAAAAACTGTTACAGAACCTAGTGGTTCTGCACTGAATGCTGCAGAACCTCTTTCCAGAGGCCAGCAGGGAGAACAGTCCGTGATGGGGTTGTGACGAGTCACTGATGGCGTTTCTCAGGACATGCATATTAGGTTTAAACTTATTACACCAGGACAATTTTTAACAATTGTTTTTTTTTTTTTTTTACCAAATAAAAAACCAACCCATGGTGCATTTCATTCAGTTACTCTTATGTCATTCATATCCTTGGACATTTGCAAAACAAGTTCCTGTTATAACTTGTATTATAACACCTGCAATCTTTCGTGACCTCTTTCTCCCCCTCTCTTGAAGTTCATAAGACAAAAACGAAGCTTGTTATGTAACAGAGGAACTGCAAACACCCTCCGTCCTGAGGTCTGGGGTCTGAAATCTTAGTTCCAGCTTTTCCTCTTACTGTTGCAAAGCACTGACATTGGAGACTCCTTCCATAAATGCTAAATAAATCTCCTCACAGAAAACCTTTTTGTTTTTGTTTTTGTAACCCCTTTATGTGTAGCCCGTGCCATGCAATTTCCTATGTCATAGTTACCATAGAAATGAGTGTACAGTATTAGAATGAGCCAATTAATGTAAACCTTGCAGCTGGCACAATTTTATAGGAAATTAACCAACATTTTGTGACTAATCTGATGACGATTATTCTAAGAGGTCAGATTAACTTTCTTGATTTTTAGCTTTAAAAAACAATCAATCAATCTAAACATTTACTGCTTATTGCTAGCTGGTAGTCTCGGTTATGAAAGATCACAAAAGATGGTTAAAAGATTTCCTGTTATGTGTCTCAGGTTACCAACATCAGTTAGTGGAACCAGTAGAACTGAGTTTGGACGCATCACCTTCGTCTTTGAAACCATGTGTTCAGCCGATTGTCAGCTTTACTTCATGATGGTGAGTGTGTATTTGTATGTGTGTGTGTGTGTGTGTGTATGTGTGTGTGTGTGTGTGTGTGTGTGTTATGATCCATGTGGAACTCACATGTTTACCAGCACTTCATCATTCTTGGC
>JAQLOM010000036.1:5888361-5906792 GCA_030068315.1 Chrysichthys thysi | reverse complement strand
CACACACACACACACACACACACACACACACACACACACACACACACACACACACACACACACACACACAGGATTAATTACAGTCAGGACAGACAGTGTGTGCTGACACATATGACATGCTTTTGATTCACTTCTGATGTTTATCACCCAGGACAAATATATATATATATTGTGTGTAGTGATATAAATAAGTGTGGTGGTGAAGAAGACTGGAGCAGGTTTGTTTGTGCAGTTTTTCTCTCAGAGTTTTCCTCCCATGTTTGTTCTCCCACATTGATGTGATGTGATGTGATGTAAGTCAGCTTTGGAGAGGACTCCTCCGAGAGCTCCTGACCTGTGGCTTACAAATAAACACAATCGGACGTATCACTGGTGTAGAACAGACTCTTCAGGAGTTTAACAAGTGCACGAGACGACCACGATCAAAGACCAAATTCCTGAGGACTGAATAATTCCTTGTTTCTTTCCACATCACATAACATCACCTCTCTCTCTTACACTGAGCTTACATGCAGCAGTAATAAGCTCTTTGGTATATCTGCGCAAGGCAAACTTCTCACACCTCATTAATCCACTATCCGCAGAGCAAGACAAACACTCCACTCTACATTAGACCAACGCAAACTGATAAGCATGAGCAATTCGATTAATGACAGATTAACAGGGTTATGAAAGGGCCGATTTCAGCAGGTCGAGTCCGAGGCTTGGAGAGAGGAATGTTTACAGGGAGTGAAAAAGAGTGTCAGAGGAATGAGAGAACAGCCGTCCCGCAGTCCGCCTTTGCTCCGACTTGCACCTCTGTGCCAAGAGCTGTAGCCTGCCAGTTCAGCGCTGACTCTGTGCACTCTCATTCTGAAGCGGGGAAACACCACTGGCCGGGATTTAAAACCACCGAGGGCCGTCTCTCTTCTCCAAGAAATGCTCGTCCAGATAATAACTCTCTGTGATACTTAGACACTTTGTGGAAAGTCTTCTTTGTACACCCTGATGTTTTATAGGAGAAGGCAGAAAGAATGCTCCAGTCATCATGAAGTGTGGTCAGTCATCCAGAGAGAGAGAGAGAGCATCTGGCAGATGTCCAGAGTGTCTGCTTGAAGAGGAGTCAGGAGTAAATAAACAGTGGAGTCTCTCAGTTGTGCCAGCCTTCAGTCCAATTAATGATGGTGAAACAACTGGATAATATGATAATAAAATAATATCATGATAAGTGACAATTCTGAGAGTCCTTTTTAATGCTGGCTTACTCAATTTCCACTCAGAGTAATAATTTACTGTTTGGACATGGACATATTTCGGACATGCAGTTTAAGTTTTTGATTTGAAACTTGGACCAGACCAGTAGACTAGGTCACTGCGACAAGCACATTTCATACTCAGGATTTTAGTTTATTATTATTTTTTTTTATTCATATTTCCTGAAACAAAACCAAAAAAAATGCACAAAAGAAAACAAGCAAAAAAAAAACCCCTTTAACTTTGTGCTACACTACACACTTCGGCTGAGTTGCAGTCTGGCTGGTATGTTCTTACTGAGCATGTTAATTAGCATGTGTACATGACAGATTATATTTTCTGAATAGGGAAAATGCAGGTGCATTGCAACCCTGATGAACCTGAGCTAAAGCTATTTCAGTGGAAAGCCATAATGTTACTCTGCTGCTACAACATTCAGTTACCTCATGGCTGCCCATTCTGAGAGGCATGGTCTAATCTTAGACTGTATGTATGACTCCAGGACAGAAAAATGCCATCTCATAACTGAAACGCTAGTCAACGATCTACTGCGTTGTAAGTGTTATTCGAAGAGGATAAACATAGGTTCATTCATTTCACTTAGTCAGTGTTAGTCCACTTGATAAGTTGCTATTTGTATAAATTTTTGCCTCATCAATTGCACTGTATGGCCAAAAGTTTGTGGATGACTGCCCCTCACACCCATGTGTTCTTTTTTCCCCAAATTTTTGCCTTAAAGTTGAAAGCACACAATTGCATTGGATGTCTTTATGTGTGGCAGCTTTAAGATTTCCCCTTGTGGGAATCACATCATAATGTCCCTGTGCACAAGTCATGGTTTGCTGAGGTTGGTTTGGAAGAACTCAAGTGTCCTACACAAAGCCCTGAACTCAGACCCCCTCCCCACCCCCACCCCACCCCCAGAAAACCTTTAGGATGAACTGGAGCACCGGTCTCCACCCCAGGCCTCTTCAGCCAACGCCTGTGCCTGATCTCACCAATGCTCTTGTGGCTGAATGATCACAAATCTCCACAGCCACACTTTAAAATCTAGTGGAAAGTCTTGCCAGGGGCATGGAGGTTATTATAGCAGCCAAGGGCGGACTACATCTTGAATGAGATATATTATTTTGTTTTTTAAAAAGTACATGAATTAAAAAAAAAGATGCACTTGCGTGTTTTCATTTAAAAATAGTAAATGAATGTGATGGTGAAGTGACGATACATTTATGTCCGTACACAGTGTTTTGGGGTAACCAGTGGACCTTCATTGGCCTGTTGGGCTTAGTTAATGAATTTATATAGGGTGTTAGTTTCCCTTGAGAATGTTTCATAACCTTCAGCTGCATAGTTTACATTGTACACTGTATTAAATAAAGACATGTAGGTTAATGACCCAAAACATGACGGCTTAAATAAGGAGAAGAATGGTTCCTAGAACCGTCCAGTTAGAGGTAACATGATGAATGCTGTGTGTGTGTGTGTGTGTGTGTGTGTGTGTGTGTGTGTGTGTGGTAGCAGTATGGTGTTTGGGTGGTAAAGGCTCATAACACTGAGGTGCTAATAATCTTTCTGTCTACGTGCTGTCTTTCTCCAACTCCTTCACCCCGTCTGTCTCCTCTCACCTCTATTATCAGTTGTACCGGAGCCAAGAAGACAAAAATGAAAAACACAATGTAATGAAAGTTCAGGAGCTTCGGGATGGATGTAACCGATATCCACAGACGTTCTGCTGTGGTTTCCATAACAGCATTTGCTGACCTTTTAGGAATGATGGCTACTGAAGCCATACGAACAATAGATTGTGGTAACTTGTTAGGATTATTGAGAATCTCATCTTTCGTTTAATTTTGATTCTTCTTATATGGCCTTTCCCACCCATAGTGATATGGAATTTTTTTTTATAAACGTTGCACAAAGATAATTAAATCGGATCTCAGTGTGGTTTTAGTGTCCCTGCTGTTGCGTGATCCCGCCTTTCTTCTTTAGTAGGTGGTTGGGTGGGTTCGATTTGGGTTGGAAGACAACTTTGCTCCTCTGATGTTTTGCCAAACTCGGCAAGAGTTTGTAAAGCTGTTTACTTTTAATACAAGAGCATCAGGTATCAGTTAATATCCAACCTGTGATGTTGGTATAGTAACAAAAATGCAAATCTTGGGATGGGTGCATAGCTAATCACCATTTTGGTCATTGTGGGTGCTCGAGAACTCAGCAAAGAAAATAAGTACTCGAATTCAGGGGTTAGCGATACACGCATGCTCAGCATTCTCTTTTTGCTCAACATATCTTTAAAGGTGAATTATGGTCACTTGGATTAGCAGTAAAAATAGATGTCAGTCTTGCACTGTAAATATCTGGGCATTTTTAAATTTCCCTGTGAGCGGTTCCATCTCTTGACCACGTGTACTCTAAGAGGGTTTCTTTGGCAGGTTGGGTCAAATAAGACGTACCAAAAATCTCAAAAATCACTCTCAGATAGTAAGGTTTGGCCTGTGAATTAAAATAAGCTGTCGTCGGTGCTTAAGAAGATCTTTGTGGACGACAGATGGATAATGCTGTACTGTGGATTCTGGAGAATACCTACTTTCTTATGAAATGACAGATTCATGTGCAACTCACGTGGCAGCTTTGGCTTATTTGAAATTGTGAATAGCACAATGGCGCAAAAAACATGACTGTTTTTACATTGTGGCTCATTTGGAGTCGATTTTGGCCCAGTGATGCGTGCCCCTCTCACAAGCTGTACAGATTTATCAATCATGCAGTACAGTGAGTTTTAGTAAATCGTGATACACACCTAAGTAGATTTTGTTTTCTGAGGCAGCTGAAGTTTAATGTGGAATTTGCAGCTGTGCTCGCTGAGTACAAGTTGCGTTCATCAATATGGCGAGGACCAGACCTGCTATTAATCCTAATATTCTCAAATTAGTTGAAAAGTGCACGTCGTAACATTCGAGTTCTGTGCTTGGGCACAGTTAATGATCACACTGATGCATACCGTGAACAAGCTCAACTAATCATGCCCGAGCCCAGCTGAACCATGCCCAAGCATAGTACACATCGCGGTAATCAAACAAAACAGACCAGCATGGTACCTGCGTGGTACAGATCTCCCGGTGTGATTATATCCCAAGATGTATCAGGAGCAGCTTTCAGTTCGTTTGGCCTTCTACTGAGAAGGAAAGGAGGATCCCACTTCATACATATGCGTAGTTGTAAAGGGCAGATTAGGAAAAGCTTGCATTATTTGGAGAAAAAAACCCACAAGGGGTGATCTGCCTGATTACAATGATTCACCAGCTACCCTTTTTTCCTTGGCTGGCTCCGAAACTCACTTCTATGCTTTCTCCTAACTTCTTGTGTGCTTTCTCCTGCTTGCTCAATAGGATGGCAAACATTTTCACTTGTTTGTAAACTGCAGGCTTGTGCTGTCTTTTTCCTGGAAATGCCACCATCTGTTGTTGGCCAGCTCATTTTTCAACACAGCGGTTTACAAATGTACGACTGTCACTTTATTGTTTAACAGTTCCTTCAAGGTTAACTGGACATAAACGTGTCTGGATTGCAGTGATGTCATACATATTTGAAGAACCGCTCAAGGCGGAGGTCACAACAGGTTCATTTTGGGGTTTTTTTTTGTCTGCATTATCTGAAGATATAGATTTGTATCTGTTAAAACTTGTCTTGTTTTCATCTTCTCTGTGAAGCATTTTTGTCACAGCCCAGTGCGTGAAAAGCTCTCCTGCATTAAAGGATTTTCAGGGAGACAAACCCGGGTATCATTACATTGTACTGCATGGGTAATTGCTACTCAAAAACAGAAAGCCACATAGACTGAGGAGAGTACGTGGAAACAGAGGGAGCAGGAAAGACGGGGAACATGTGATTACTTGTTTACAAGTGCATATTCTTGTTTGTGTGTGTGTATTGCGTGTAAATGAACTTGACTCACTGCCTTTATGCTCTCTGGCTCTCTTTGTATCCAAGTTCTCCTGAGAGCGTTGTCAAACACCCCAACAAGCAGCAAACAAAGTAAAGCAGCTCCTCTTTATTCTTCTGACACTAAGTACGTAAGCGAGTGAACTCCTCACCGTCTCATCCCTCTAAAGCCGCACTTTGGAAACAGTAGAGACATTAGCTGAGCACTTTAGAGTATGTTCACTTTGTTACCGCTTAATTATAGCTATCAGGGTTCCTCACAGGATGTCTAACGTTACCCATAATTCCAACAGTCTGTCAGTCAGAGATCAGGCATTCTGTGCGTGTAAGAAGGTCTTTCCTCCTCACTCGCTCGGTCATAAGATACCTACCTGGATCTCGTCCAGCTGAGTTCAGGAACGGGAGCTGAAAGTTTTCCTTCTGCAGAGATAATAGGGGGATTAAAAACATGCCATTAAACATGGATTTAACTAAAGAAAATAACGGAAGAAGTGTAAAGAGTATCCTTGCTAGAAGCAGAAAGCGTTCACTTCATTCACCATGTTTTTAGCGACATCTGAGCCTTTTCCTCTGCTTATCTACTGAATGCCTTTTCGATATTAGCAGCAGGTGGGAGTGCAGTGATCCATGAACAGATAACTTTGCTTACCATCCCTAAAGATATTGCATTCTTACAGTTACAGGCTTGTCTTAACAATTTCGACAGTATGCAATTTGAGTAGTGGTTATTGGGACTTTTCCTCACAGTGTTGTGCTACGGTGGATCAGTACAGCACTTTTGTGCAGTGGGTTCAAATAAGAGTCAAATGCACATGTTCTGATATAAGCTGCACACAATAATGCTGTGTATTGAACATGACAGAAGACGCCGTTCAGACACAAACGAAAGTATAATATTTCAAAACCTTCCCAGAGTCTCAAAACCCTTAACGTACCAAGGGAATGATAGAGTGACATTTTTAGTGATCCTGCTGTGACTAGAACACCTAATTTTTTCTTGAATTTGTATGTGTACCACATCAGTGCAAGATAAAAAAAATAATTAGTCTTATATAAAATTCTTTCATAAAAACGTAAATACTCAATTTCTTGGTGATTCAGCATCCAATGAAAGTCACAAGAAGCCCAACATGATACTGGAACCGCCGCCTGAAAAATCGATTTCTATTGGTTATTTTAGTCAATTTATATAGCTGTTTTTTTAATACCGTATGCAATTAGAATGTACAAACGTAAACACTTTTATGAAGAAAAGCATATGGATTCAATTGGCTATTACTACTGTTGAAATAAACACACAGAATATTGTTTTGTGCCCAAAGAAGCCAAAAAACTGAGAAATAAAAGGAATACCATGGGGCCCCACGGGGCCCGAGCTTGGTAAGCAATGTTGATGACCTGGGGTTGGTGTGTTAAGGTATATATGCTAGTCCATACCTTGATGTGACAAAGGACCTGTATGGAATTCTACACCGAGTGCTTTCTTATCAGAGAGACGTAAACCCCTTATATGAAACAGCCAAGAACCACCCATTTTCTAATAGTGTTACATTTGGCCAAATCACATTATATCAGACAAGAATCTTGGGGAATAAGCGATCGACACCGTATGTGGACAGTTGATCACCACAACGCTATATGTGGCTTAGCTCGATCTGTTGCCCCAAATTTGTAAGTAGAAACTTGTATAGCTTGTCTGTTTTGCTGTAGCACTTAAATTTCTCTTCACTAATAGTGAGGCCCCATTCACACCTGGCATTAACATGTGTCCAGGGTGATCAGATCACATTACAAGTAGACAGCTGTTCACACTTGGTGCAGTAGTGCTTCATCTAGAGGTGAAAGTCCAAAGTCTGCGATACACGAACGCCACACCCAAATGCTTTTTTTTTAATAGTTTAAGCCCTAAATTATCCCGCCACACTCTTTAAACACATTCTAAGCACAATTAAACGCAAAGAAAACATTTGCGTGCATAAAAGGAGGTTAATTTTGTATAGAATTCTTAGAAACATCACATTTATAGCGAGCACTGTAATGTGCTGTATACTATACTAGCGTAGCCTGTATTTATATTTTTGGTACTGTATGCATGTATTACTCTAGCCTAGCCTATGCTTTTTTCTATACTGTATAATACTGTAATTAACACCCACTTGCAAGAGACTGGATTTCAGAAGCACTACAGTGGTTATAAACAAATGGTATTGTAACAATATAAGTAATCACATTCATCTTTAGACACTATCATCTTTGTGCATTAGAGAGCTCTACTGTTTACTGCAACTCGCAATGATTAAATATTTTATAGCTAGAGCAATGACAGGCACTCAGGTAGTCTTTCGAGACACATTCATACTCAGAGAACAAACGCTATGTGGTCATAGGTGTTCCAGACTACCTCCGAATGTAGTTTGAATGATTGGATCACAATGCATCTTTGAGTTAGCATGGTTCACATATTGTATTTATGTTAATGCCAGCTGTTGGCCTAAGAGGCACAACCCTGTTCAAGGATGACAGTGCTGCTGTGCACAATGTGTGGTCCATGAAGACATGGTTTCCAAAGGTTGGAGTAGAAAAACTCAAATTGAGACGCATCGGGTGTACGAACTAAATTCCTGAGCAGATTTTGTACCGACCGATGAACAGATCCTTGATTGATGTACAGGAAGCCAACCCACACTTCATGGCATAAAGCTTCAGTTCCGGTCAAGCACTCATGGCGTGAATGTGTTTAATGCTTTTTTTTGTTGTGTTTTCTCTGCATTTTTGCACTATAAGCCTTCATTATGCGTTCCAGAAAAGTGGAAATGGTAGTGAGAGTAAGAAGCCTAAGTGTATAACCATTGAAATAAAGAAAGAAATAATTGCAAAACATGAGAATCGCCACCATATCCCTCCGCCACCATCCACCAACGCCAGCAACTACGCATCTACCGCAAAGGTAACGTGCATTAAAATCATCTGTTTATTTCATTTTTCTATAATCAAGGTTATTTTAATTTTATTGTGATTTATTGCCACACATAAACCCATAATACACTTTAAAAACATGTTTTGATGGCTGAAACACATTCATTGTATTTACATTAATTTCAATGGGAAAAACTGATTCGGGTCGCGAACAGAGTCTCGGAATGAATTAAGTTTGAGCCGAGGGTCCACTGTACTCAGTGTGTCTGCATATTTTTGGCTGTATAGTGTATCAGTGAGGTTACAGGTATGTTTGATCAGTGTAGTCTTAAAAAGGTAACCGCACTTAGGTTTATGTAACTGTGTAAAATGATATAGAATCAAGTCTGTCAACTTGCATCAGATTTTGCAGCATAGCTGAAAGAAGAAATGTAAGTATGTTTTCATTAATAACTACGCACAAAAATACATGCATGCTTGCCTGCCAGCTGTGCTGCCACTATGATATATAGCGTTGATTAGTGGTTTGTTGAGTAAAGGAACTGGAGCTTTCCTAATAACATGAGTTAAGTTGTCCTCACACACGCACACACAGATCAAGATTAGTACCATGTGTCCTTTACTGACAGACATGTCATTAGTCCTTAACGTAGGTTGTTGTTTCAAGTGAATTTGATATTCAGCTACTTGTATTTATTCAATAAATGCCTTATGTCACTATTTTACGAACTAACTAATCTTTTCAGGACATGATTGCACCTTTTCATAGATCAGATTCAGAGAGTCTGTATTATACTTGATGTCTCAAACAGTAATATGATTTTTTTTTAATCAAAACCAGTTCAACAAAGTTTTACCTCAGCAACGTATTGTACTTTCTATACCAGCCCTTTTGCCACAGAAATAATACACAAGACATTGAAACCTTTACTCTAATTTGATATGTTTGAACACTGTTAAGAATCATTTAATTCATAAATCATATGTTGTATCAAATCAACATAAAGCCTTACAAGATCATTTAGCATATTTAGACATGTTCTTGCTTGAGAAAGTTGCATGACATCCTGCAACGGAAAAAAAAAAAAGGGGGGAAACACATGAGAAGTGTGTTCTTTATGTATCAGTGTGCAAAGAAGTCCACTGTGTAACTTTCTCATGAATGCAAATATCCACATTTACAGACAACAAAACAGAGGTTCTTCAAGTAGTGGGTGGTTGATTCCTAAACCCCTATTTTGAAATAACGCAGCTGTAAATTGTCTGGAAGGGAAATCCTGCTAATCTCCGAAAGTTCATATCTTTATGTGAATGATGCCAAGTTTGATTTTGTTCTAATGAAAATAGATTTGTTTTTTCTTCTGTCATTTTTAAATCTAACCTGTGTGTGGCATAATTGCTGACGAGTAATTCACCATGCTGTCAAGGATAACAGGAAAGAGACACCTTTTCCTGTAATGTCAACTTACAAAACAGTAAAAACATGATTAACAGCAAAGTATAATGCACAGAGCACAGTAAGACCAAGCAGCGTTTAAACAGAGAAGAAGAACACGAAGTGCAATAAAGAAAGACAAGCAGCAAAGTGATACGGGATAGAAAAGAGGAGAGAGTAAAGAAATCCACATGTTCTTCATAAATAAGATGATTTATGACTGGAGAACCCAGTGGTCATGAGCAGTGGCACAACAACTACTAATTTGATCTTTTACATCATTTGTATTGGGGTTTTTGTGTGTACCCAGCATGACTTGACTGGATAACCTCAGTTCCCAAAGTGCCACTCCCTGCTCACTCCCCATGCCCTCTGTGCACTGCTGTGCATTTCTGCTGCTGCATGATCCATCTCCTCCAGCATTATCTCCTCTACCTCAGTTGAAAGAGGACAGCAACATTTCCTTATGTAAACAGACCTGTGCTTGGATGGGACGTCGCAGCTCATGTAAAGATGTTTGTAGCATCTAGGGCTGCAAATAAGGACTTTTTTGGGATTAATTAATTAATTAGTTGGATGAGTTTAAAGATATATTAACCTAGAAAAAATTTATTTCATAAAAAATACCTATTTCCATTCCATTTCAAACAGATACTGTACTACTACTACTACTACTACTACTGGAAATCTTAAAGAAGCAGTAGGCAAATAATAACCTAGAGCATTACATTACATTACAGTCATTTGGCAGACGCTCTTATCCAGAGCGACTTACATTTATTTTTATTTATACAGCTGAGCAATTGCAGGTTAAGGGCCTTGCTCAAGGACCCAGCAGTGGCAGCTTGGTGGTGCTTGGATTTGAACTCCCAACCTTCCGATCAGTAGCCCAACGTCTTAACCCTCTGAGCTACCACTGCCCTATATAACATATGTAGAACATGATTAAAAAAACAAAACAAGTGATTAAGCAAAGAAACAACCAAAACAAGCCCTGTGGTTTAAGTCATGGCCATAGCAAAAGCATGTTAATTTGCTGAGAAAACCCAGGAAAAGGACGTCTGGTCCAGTATGCATATTCATGTTTGGATGCACCTGTGGGCCACCATTGATCCTGGGGCCAAAGTTTTGAAGTTGACTTAGTTTTCAATGGCTGGAGTCAGTGAATTGACTAATTTTGGGATAACTTTGATGTGAACCGAAAGCAGGATGGTGACTTGAAGACTTGACAAACAAGCTATTTTAAAATATCCATTGTTCATTCTATAAAAATGATATAATGTAACAAGTATCAATGATAAAATAGTTACTCATTCACGTGTATCATTCATTTCCGACCATGTTCAGTCATTTTAACCCATCAAGTTGTCTGTCCTACCATCTACCATTTTTTCAGCCAAAGTAGCAGGAGAAAATATTTTCTTGTGAAAATATTGATATAGTGATATAAAAATTCTAGCGAAGGAATGGTAAGTAACACAGTATAACTCTAAATGTGTGATGCAACTAGAAACCCAAATAAGGTCATATTTCTTACATATTATTAACAGCGGTTAATAAACATGATGTAACCAGAGACATAGCTGGTTTCTGTTTCTCACAAACAAGTATTACTCACATGAACACACAAGTTACATCTATCATGAGGTCAACAGCATAGTGTAATGTAAAGCATTTTCATACTTAAGAGGTTGTAATGTGCTCTGTGTGTAATTTCCATCAAAAGCATTTTAAACTAAGTGAAGTAATGTAATACACCAGGGCATGTGTCGTAACACAGACCAACTAATCAATAATGAAACCCTATTTCTGACTGACATAAATGCTAAAAAATCAATCAGTTCTTACAGCTCTAATGGTGGCCGTAGGATGAACAGCATGACTCATCTCTCTGCACCATATAGACCTTTTCTTTAGCTATAACAATACAAATGATGAATGCGTACAGAAAGCAGGAGTGTCTTCTCTGGTTCCTCAAACATTCATTCATTCATTCGTTTAAAGGAATGCAACTTCCAGTTTCTGGACGTCGAGGAAATCTCTCAGGAAGTAAAGAAATAGTTGCGGGTCAGGATTCCTTGTATTCTAGACCCGAATTAATTCTCAGTGTAGTATTCCCTTTTTATTCCCACAATTTCACACCACTTTACTGACTAATGAAGCGAGAATTCAGACATCATCTCTGACTCTCATTACCGAATGCTATTCATATTGTAAAAAGAGTGGAGAAGCATGAAAAAGGAACAGAGGACCATGAAT
Organism: Chrysichthys thysi; assembly: GCA_030068315.1. Lineage (NCBI taxonomy): Eukaryota > Metazoa > Chordata > Actinopteri > Siluriformes > Claroteidae > Chrysichthys > Chrysichthys thysi. Next base: position 5,895,010 of record JAQLOM010000036.1, on the reverse strand, counting down.
GTGAGAAAGAAAGACCAGGCATTTAAAAAGAGGCTGAAAGTGGCAGTCTTCCACAAGCTGATCTTTTGTTTGGGGACAAACAGATGCAGAGAGCGAGAGGGAACGAGTGTGTGCGTGTGTGTGAGTTCGAGGACAAAAGGAAGGACCTGAATAGGGCAGAGCAGCAGATAGGAGTGTTCAAATGGACAGAGACGCCTAAAGGAGACCATGGATTAAAAAAAAAAAAAGGCCAAGCATTCATATAGGATTTAACAAGGTTACACATGTGCACATACGCACACACTCAAACAAACACATGCACCTCCCACGGAGATGCTCAGCCCCTAACAAGTTAACAAGGCTCTCTGCTCTCTAACATCACAGGGCTGCTCGTCTCCCACTGTGAAGACAGCGACCCTGAAGCAGCAAGAGACCAGACACCACTGAAGTCACCACGATGGCTGGTCTCTCATCAGTCTGGATGAGAGTGATGGGGATGCTGTCTCTGTTCTGTCTGCGTGATGGAAGTTGCACGAAGGAAAGCATCCCCAGGGTTAAACTCAGCTATAAAGGTAGGCTCCTTCACCCCCTGTGTGATACTTCAGAGAGAAAACAAAATGAAATAAGATATTTTGTCATTAACTTTTGGGATCATTACAGCCATGGTTGCGCAGTGTAGCGTCATCCTGCACAGTATATCTGTCTCTACTGGGTTTAAACATCCATTAGTCATTGAGAAAGAAAGTTGGTTGTTTCTTGGTTCATTATTTACTTACATGTAAATATTATGCTGTGTACTTGATTTATTGTAGTGTTGCACATGGGACACACTGCTGACTCAGTGTGTGTGTGTGCGCAATAAAGCATAGTCCTTATTTACTACACACACAAACGCACACTCATGCGCTGTCATCATTTTTGAAAGGTTTTCTATTTAGCTACTTATAGAAACTATAAACCACCATGTGTGTTATGTGTCATTAGCAGAATTTCATAAAGAAAGATTTTTATTTGTTCAAATCTATGCAGTTTTGTTGTTTCTTTTTGCCAAAGTATACCCTGACAAACCCATGACTCTACATGACTCTTATTGTCTGTGCTTTATTCATTTAGTGTTTGGCCTTTTGGGTGTGGTGACATTAAAGAGAGGTATACGTTGATGTGGTTGATGTGGTTTGGTGTTCAAGAATTGAAAGCCTCTCATTACACCTGGCTATTATCATGACTATTTCCTAACTGCCACGTAGCCTTTTGCTTGTTATACAATTTCCAAAACCTTCTCTCAACTCTAATATTTTTCATTTTGCTTAATTATGCTCTACAGCTGCAATGCGTTTAAATGAATTTATATGAAGCTTTTAGCATTAGCCCAGGTAATCCAGTACCGTTTATCTAAAGGGGAGGTCTAGCACACTTCTGTGACTTGCACATTCTGAAGTGTGGATAATGGGAGGTATTAAGGGATAGAAAAACCTGAGCCGTTACCAAAGTCTATATGAGGCGTAAAAGAAACAAGAAGTAATGGTTATGGTTCATTTGAAACATGTCACATGTTGGCCATGGATAGTTAAGTTTAAGAGAGCAATCTAGGTTGAAGTGACTCTGTGAGTTGTGTTCACTGGTCCATTTTGATATATTTTATACCTTTTGGCTCATGTAAACCAAGCTTCACATGGGTACTTATAATCATGGATGTATAAACTAGTAAATCTCTTAATTACATCTTCGCTGTGCTCCAAAAAGGAATGATTAAAGACTTCATGTTTATTTCTTTTTTCTGCCCTTCCTTTCATTATGTCCCATGTTCCGACTCTGCTGTGGCTTTTGGAGCTACGCAAATGTACAGCATGTTTGTTTTTGCCACCAAGGGATATAAAAGTTCAAGCTCCCTCAAAACCCTTGCCGAATGAAAGCTGCGGCAAGCTAGCTTTACTCAAAATAGAGCCACATTTACATCAACAGCCTTAGGCCAATGAAAATATGAGTGGTAGGAATGCACCATTTATTTGAACAATTTATAGCATATAGAAAATATAGGTGTATAAGTACAGTGCAAGGGCTGCATTTCAGTCCAAGTATAAGGGGTTGTTATGGCAGACAGAATACAAGGGGATATGGTGCATGTTATAGAAATGCTGAATTATTTATTTAGTCAATGCACGCAGGTCAGAGGGGTGGCAGAAATGGTCGACCTTTAATCGGTAAATTGGATAAATATAGACGTGTAATAAATTAAAGGAAAAAAATGCACACACATTTAATATGGTTTGGTAAATTACTAGGCCACCATGAGCCATCAGAGTAGCTTCAGTGTGCTTTGGTTTGAGTTCTGTTTGGTTTAAGTTTCTGGAATTGTACTGGAGGGTACAATAACACCTTTATTTCCTCTGTTTGTTTTAAGATGTTGCTGGTTGAGAGCACTGTAACTCCATGCCACACCTAGATCTCCATAAACACCATCGCATATGGCTTGCACCTTTTTCATCTTCACACTCCTCATGGTCTGTGGATGTCAATGGGGTCGTCCTGTAATACACCCCTCGATTCAGGATAAAAAGGGTTTCTTTTTTTAGAATAAAGGTTTAAAATCAGACAGAAGAACTATTGTATTAATTTGAATTAAAGATATAGGTCATCTTTAAGGAAAATGAAGACAAATCAGACTTCATATCATATGCAAGAAATTCTGTCTTTCATAGGCCTCTTAGTTTAACCAAACATGCAAGTTCTGGTTATCCTCAAATGTCTTTGGTGTCCACCGAGTCCATGGATGATCTAGACCAAAAAAATAAAGAGATGACTGACATGGGTTAATCCAGCCTGATGTTAAGTGAACTTGAAAAGATTTGTTTTTCTCCATTTCTGACCTTTACATTGAAGATGCCATTGTAGAAAGAATAGCCCTGAGCCATCATCTCTGAGTCAGTGAACTCTTCAAAACATCAGAACCGTTTCTGTGTCACTGCACACCTTAAAAACAGACCGCTTCCCGTCTGAAGAATAAATTCCACGAAACTTCACACCTAAAGGCCAGCCAGCCATGAGGCCATTCACATCATTCACATGTGTGCATGCGTTAGAAAAAACATTTGCACATCTGAGGCCAGCTTTAATTCTCCACAAGTAAAGATCAATAACAGCGAACACTTTTATAGCCTTCATAATGGAGTTTATGTGGAGTGGCGGCGCAGCGTTTCTGTATGTCCGTTAACGTCATGATGTTTGCTATGGTATTTGACAGAGAAAGCTGAAGATGTGGAGTGGTCCAGGTCTGCAGTGTTTATGGCAAAAAAAAGAAAAAAGAAATCACCAACTGCAAGCAGTAGTCTTAAGTTCACTCATTTATCTTAACTACTTACTAGTACTAGTCATTTCGGCGGTTTCTTCAGGGGCTGCCAAAGCGAATCATCTGTCTCCATCTAACTCTATTCTCTCACTCATTTATCTTAAATAACCACTTTATCTATGTCAGGGTCATGGTGGATCCAGGAACCTGTTCCAGGAACACTGGATGTGAGCTGGGAATACAACCTGGATGGTGTGCCAGTCCATCAAAAGACACTACATACACAACTACACACACACACACACACACACACACACACACACACACACACACACACACACACACACACACACACACGCAAAACACACTTAGGGGCAATTTAGAGTCACAAAGCCACCTACTGATGTCATGGAGGTGGGAGGACAACCTGGGGGAAACCTACACAAAGAGAACTTGTGAAACTCCAACCAGACAGGAACCTGAGCTCAGGATGGATTCAGGAACCCTGGAGTGACCTGCCGTGCCACCATGCCGCCTGTCAGCATTATTTAATGCTTAAATTACTAAGCATTTAAAAACACTCCTCCATGGTAGGCTAGAGGCTGCTGAAATAAAATCTGCCACACCAACCTACAGTAAACACTGTTTTTTTCCTTTTCAGTCACATTAGGGATTTGACTGTTTTCAGAAAACAGTTTTAAAATACTGTTGTTTCCTTTCACCAGCCCTAAAGGGTCTGTTCTTGAATTTATTCTAACCATAACCAATTTTTTACTCCACAGCTTTTGATATTTCACATGACTAACATAAGCAGGTTATACCCAGACATATTTGTGCATTAATTTGTGAATTGTCCAGTAAATCAACAAACCTGTTCATATGCAGTCTATGTTACAACAGTGATGGTGTTCAAGATGTGGTGAGCACATTAGTTAGCTGAAATTATTGAACGCGTGAAAGAGTAAGCTTTGGTATCAGTTACGAAAACACTTGCTAACCATTTCTTGCCCTTAAACACAACGTTCTCAGTGGCATTCCATGTAACGTTCCATGCGCAACTGTAGCACAAGAGACCGCATTGATGGCCTTAAACAAACTGGGAGATTAAGTAGAGCATAAGAGCTAATTGTGGGCTGTTGAATCCGACTGAGGGGTTGAGTCTCCTGAGATGTAGCCACAGATAGGATATTGTGGGCCGCAGGACTACACGGATCTTTCAGCGAGGATCAGACTTGACACTGTTTGTAGAGGAGATTAGCGAGGGTTGTGCTGGGGTTGGCAGGATGGAGGTGTATTATGTTTTTAGCGAGGGTCTCTTTGTATAAATATTGATTGTGGGTAACCTATCCGAGACCCCCCTGCCTCAGGAGGATAATGGTTGCGTCAATCCGACTGCAGATGTAGCTATAACACACGTCTTTTCATCTCATAACACTCGTAGGCAACGATTTGGGTATTTAATCAGGATGGAGGCTTACTGAATACCTCCTGCTGACCAAGAATGAAGAAATATGACAAAGGAATGAATTGCCATGTGGGACGTGTGCATGCACGAGAACGAAAAATCAGAACTTAGAAATGGAGGAAATGCAGAAATTAGCAAGAGTATAAGAATGTCGGTGAACAGGTGTTTTAAAAAGCTTGTTCCAAAGGAGCAACGGCAAAATCATGATGCTGAGTGATCTCATGGTATCATAAACCAGCAGACAGAGCAGACTGAATGTGAGCATACCAGACGGGTCCTAGCACATCCATTACTTTGGCAGCTCCGCATCTGTATGAAAGATGGAAGAATTATGTGCATGTCTTCAAACACAGTAAATTTACCATGTTTTTTCTATAAGAGACTTTATGGGTATTTGAAGCTGCAGCCTATCGTGTGTGAAGGAAACCATGTGCAATCACTTACTGAAATTTTGGCTCCTCTTCTTCACAGCTTCCCATTGTAGTTGGCTTGTTTGCTAACTGACGAGAACAGGTACTTTGCAATAGCTCTTTTCCCTCAGGGAGTGACAGTGAGCGAGCGAGAGCCCTAACACTGTAATTTGCCCTCCAGGCTGATGTCTATTATGCTAGGAGTGATTGGGAGAGATGGACAGCCAGATTGGAGTTGAGTGAATAACTAGCCTCTGATGTCATCAATTTGCTTTGAATGTATTAGCTAGAGAGAGTGAGGGCCAAAGGGAGGCAAGATGGACTGGACAAAACATGTTGGAAGGCTGAAATCTCAGCATTTTCTGCTTACAAAAGTTTCCAAAAATGTTCCAAAATGCTGTTTAATAGCGATTAATAATAATTAAATGGAACAATTGTTTTAATGTTTTATTTGATTAGGCATAAACCTTGATTACTTTATTCCAGCATTTGTGGACTCATTTATCTTCAGGCTTTTCACATTTTATGGGAGCACTTGAGGCAGCGTGAATGATTTCTTCCACACCGTGGACTGATTGTGCAATTCAGTGCATCACTGTTGTGCAAAAGTGCAAAATTACAGCTGAATGGTAGCCACTAGGTACATGTTTGATGTTTTTAGTCATTTTTAGCAATGAAGGACAGCTCTTTTTGGGATGCATGGAATGTTGTGCATGAATACCTGCCAACAAGGAGCTGCTCATATATATAAAACAGGTGACTTTTAGTCATGCAGGCTGGCATGAGACTTTTCATGATGTTGTCAATAAGCTAATTACAAAGGTGAGCTAATTACAATGCTCCAGACCTTTAAAACCTATAAGTAACATGACAAGTTCAACCACTCATGTTTCTTAGGATGCGGCTTTGAGAGTGAATAGCTACGATACCTGACGTAAATCATGATTCAGTGGAGGCAAGGAACAGGACGAGGCTTTCAAGAGGATGCCTGATCAGTTCACTGCTTGAAAACAGTTTTCACACTTTACTAATTGCACAAACTGCAAAAATGTGAGCAAAACAACCCATCCAGTGTGCATTCCCAGTTTTCCCAGGATAGGCTCTGGATTCAACACAACACTGACCAGGATAAAGCAGTTACTGAAGATGTCCTAATGAGTTAAAATGATTACTGATGCAATTATATGTATGTGGTTTGAGTTAAGTCTGTTATGCTCACCGTATGTGTCTGCATTGTTAACTGCTGTCTCTGTTCCGCAGAACTGCTTCACTCAGGCAGTCTGGTGCCGTTTGTAGGCTCCAGTGAAGGAATGCAGTTTCAGACATTCCTGTTAGATGAGGAGAAGAGCAGATTGCTGCTAGGGGCCAAAGATCACATCTACCTGTTGGACCCAGACAACATCAACAAGAACCCAAGAAAGGTATTCACACATGCTTGCGCACACACACACACACACACACACACACACACACACACACACACACACACACACACACACACACACACAC
>JAQLOM010000036.1:5867580-5881664 GCA_030068315.1 Chrysichthys thysi | reverse complement strand
GAACCCGGGGCTCGAACCCAGGACCTTCTCGCTGTGAGGCGACAGTGCTAACCACTCAGCCACCGTGCCGCCCCTTTTATCAACTATAAACCATATAATACATATTCTTCCATAATTATAGAAGACATACAAAATCCTGCAATTTTTTGATGATGGAATTGCTGAATTTCTGACGGTCACAGACGCGACTTTCTGCCACTTTCATATTGCCGTCAGATATTTAAAAAAAGAAAGAAAGAAAGAAAGAAAGAAAGAAAGAAAGAAAGAAAGAAAGAAAGAAATGATAAAAGGCTTGATGGAGTATATCTTGACTCAGATTGATCCAGTTTTTATAGATAACAGATAATAACCATTAAAATAATGCATTCTTGCCCTGCTTTGTCCGTCTACTTCTTTGGATATCTATTTAGCCATCGGCCCATCTAAGCATACAGTATACCGGAGGCTCATCTCTGTGACATTTATAGCTCCTGCCTTCAAAATTACTGCAATGTAACAGCACGGTTTTTAACATTTGGCGCGATAACGAGACAGCTTAATGGCGGATGAATGTAGGAGAGACCTTTTAGTTCTCTCTATCTCTGCATGTGTGGCAAAGGACTGTACTCTGAAAAATCGCTAGTCCATTGGGTCATTTTAGATTAGACCACAGTGAGAGATCAAATGTGCGAGACCGGGACATTATCTCCTCCTGACGGTGAGGGATGCACAGCACAGGAAAGTAGGGAACCCCGTAATGAGCAATTGGAGAAGGAGGGTTTTTTTTGTACCATGGCACCTCTGGCCTGTCTGGCCTCCCAGGGCTGTGCAATCTCTCTGTGTCAACAGCGCTGGGAAAGGCTGATTCTATTAAGATTAAAGTACTGGAGGTAAGACGGAGAGTCACAGGGGCAAGTTTGATCACTGGGATCGGGTCATCGCCATTTGTTTTTCTCTCTTTTGGAATAACTCACTGAAATGCCAAGACATTAGCTGAAGGTATTTGTTTTACGACTCGAAATCCAAGCCCATGCATCCCCTTCTTTCATCGTAACCACCGAAGCCAGGCCCCAAAACATATGCAAGGAAAGACACATGCAGCATGATTGAAACACCTCTGTGTCCTGCTTGCCTGGATGTTAACCGTCCACCTCATTTGTTTCAACAGTATCTCCAGTCGGTTTATAGATGATGCATTGAGATACGTTTGTGTTTACAGTGTTTATCAGAAGTTTCCTGATGAATGAACCGTATCAGGCAATACGATGAAGCCCGTTAGGCCTGTGGTCTATCCTTATGTATGGAAACACCTTGCCATTGTCCTGGTTTGCCTTTCATAGTCACTTCCTGTTCACTCCACAATTAGTCTGTTTCTGTCGTTACCTACTGAGATCGTAGGTACTTCCTGGTGTGGCCAATTTCTATGCCATGTATGTATACTTCAAATTCCACCCCCCCCCCCTTTTTTTTATTATTCTTTGTTCTACTAAAGCTGATAACTCATAACTTTCATCCTCTGGCCAGGAAAAAAAACAAATAGCCTAAGACAGTAGCCTTTTTTTTTCCCTTCAGAGTATAAGAAAAACATGGTTAAATAGAGCACGCAGTGCTCATCGTAAAATACGATCGCATGATTGGTCCGTATTTAAGGATTTTAAACAAGGGCATTATGTTTCTGTCGATATTCGCACAATTGTCTGTAAAGAGAACTATTCTGCCTGAAGGAAGGTTGAACTTCTTTCGTTCCTGTTTCTGAAATTCAGAGTCAATCATTCTTGTCCATTGAGAGAACCCCCTCATGAAGCCCCAGATACATGTGTTCTTACACGACTTTACCTCCAACATCATGCCCGGTGGGGGTTAAAATGAAGAGAAGTTCACTTTGAATTTGATAAACAGCCTCTACCACTTGTAATATTTCCCCAATCTGCCATGGGTCCAAAGAAGCACCCTTTAACCTCCACACTGACCCCGGGATAGAGCTACGCCCAGTTTTGGCCCACAGCTGGGTCTCGTTACGGAGTCCCATAAAAAAAAGGCAGGCAGCCATTGGAGAGGCACGCAGTAGCTTCAGAAAGAGGCCAAGGAGTATGAATTAACAACAAATAGAAGAATGCGTGAAAAAATAGAGGTGCTAAGCCGCTTAGGGCTGTCGGTGACCTTAAACTACAGTTCAGAAGTTCACCATCAGTGAGAAGCCTAATGAATTACACCGCAACTTTAAAGGCAACTTCATACACATATGTACACAAGCAGGGAGCCTGAATGAGTGACTAGAATTGTCAGACTGTCAAAAGCTAACAAGTCTGATGAATATTTTCAGCTAACATCAAACATTATCAAAGTTTTCAGTAATGTTTGCTAGGGCTTCTGAGATAACGATAATAATAATGGGGCGGCACAGTGATGTAGTGGTTAGCGCTGTCGCCTCACAGCAAGAAGGTCCGGGGTCAACCTGGGCGCCTTTCTGTGTGGAGTTTGCATGTTCGCCCCGTGTCCGCATGGGTTTCCTCTGGGATCTCCGGTTTCCTCCCACAGTCCAAAGACATGCACAGAGGGGATTAGGCTAACTGGATACTCTAAATTGGCCGTAGGTGTGAATGTGAGTGTGAATGGTTGTCTGTCTCTGTGTGTCGCCCTGCGGTGGATTGGTGACCTGTCCAGGGTGTAACCCCGCCTCTCACCTGAAATCAGTTGGGATTGGGTCCAGCTTCCCCCCGTGATCCTGACCAGGATTAAGCGAAAGAAGACAAATAAACGAACGAAAAGGGGTCATTGCATTGTTTTTTCATTCATCTTGCAGTGGTCTCTAGTATGAATGAATGCCCTGTGAGTCGGATTTGGTGAAAAAAATGCTCTGGTGCTCCTGTTTCAGGCTGTTCTAGTTTGGTGGAATAGTGCGTGCAGGGAGAAAGACAGGATTTCAGCTCTTACTCATGAAAATTCATGACATGCAAACGTATCGCCTCTGATTGGGTGATTTTCCCTGTTTAGACTAGAACAATGTCCGTGCACCCTTGGGCTAAGTTGAACATAAGATATTGTGTACTCACTCATAGTCAACAACCACACTAGCTTTTACTGTTAATGTGTACTCATTCATAGTCAACAACCACGCTAGCTTTTACTGTTAGTGTGTACTCAGTCAACATCCGGGCTAGCTTTTACTGTTATTGTGTACTCATTCATAGTCAACATCCACGCTAGCTTTTACTGTTAATGTGTACTCATTCATAGTCAACATCCACGCTAGCTTTTACTGTTAGTAAAGCATCGGGTATCTCCGGGTGAAGGCAGGTTTCAATGATAATCAAAACACAGCAATCAGGAATATAGCGATTTCCAGCGAGTTGTAATTCCAAATCATCCATTTTATGCACCAGAGATCTGGCATTGGTGAGATACAGGCTCGGTAGAGGTGGGTTGTTTCTTTAGCCTTAGCATAGCGCCGGAATTGCGGCCCCGCTTCTGCCTCATCTCCCTCCTCCCTCTGCGCATCCTAGACCTGACAACAAACCACGGAGAGCCTGCTAGTCTCGCTATGTGGTCATAGAACCACACTAGCCTACTAGCTGCTACCCAGAGACTTAGCCATTCCAGATGTCTGGTGCATAAAATGGATGATTTGGAATTACAACTCGCTGGAAATCGCTATGCTCATGACTATATGAGTGTGATAGCCTAGCTTGTGTCCATTTCATGCATGCTAACGTGGAGAAATTGAACATGCTGTTTTGTAACAAAAACCTTGGGTGAGAAAGTTTAATTTTTACTTACAGCCTGTGTGCTGGTGGTCGATCGTCGTGACGGTACAGATCCAGGTTTTAAGAACAACCTCGATGCAAAAGCACTACTGGAGGCACTGAAGTTGGAAAAGTCACTGTGGTCGAAATGATTAGAACACAGAACTAACAAAGTGTTATACTTCGCTGGTGGTGTTCCAAAGACAAATTCCAACCATTTCTTCCTCAGTTCTTCTTCCTTGAGTGAGACATGCAATGTTGATGTGTTATTGCCCCAAACAGCACAGACACGAACATGTTCCGCCATGTTTTCACCTTGCTGTTAGCTCCTCTACACTCAATCGTTAGCTTCTACCTGCCGAGACAGGCTCTGCTCTCTCCTGGCCACAAAATCAATACCGTCTTCCCGTGGGAGGTCGCAAGCCAAGGTGGGTGAGGCCATGACATCTAATTTCTGAAGTGACGTCAGTTCGAAGGGCTTTTTCTGATTCGCTCGTTTTTCCATCTATATCCTTTCTATGGCTAATGCAGGCAATGGGGGTATTTTCACATTTTCACACGCACCATGCATATGCAACTCGGAGTGACCTATCGTATTTCAAAAAGAGCAAGTATTAAGCGGTTTCTCATGGAATGAGCCCTTTAAGTCAATCATCAGATTTCTTTTTGGATTGTCATTGTATGTTTGGGTTTTTTTTTAATGTTAAAATATTCCGTGAATATTATTTCAAAATATTGTGTCAAAAATGACCAGACTGTGTATACATATGCTTTTCAGATCTCAAACTATTGAAGAGTAATAGTATTGGTATCCTGATTTCCACCTCCCAAATAACAACAACAAAAAACACCATGCCCATAGGTGATTCATCTGAGGTAACTTGGCCCAGGTGTGTATTCCCACCTTATGTCAGTTTTTCCAGGATATGCTCCGGAGCCGCTGTGTCCCAGAATATGAATGAATGAACTTGCCAAAATGAAAAAAAAAAAGGACTAAATATTTTTAGAAATGCTAAAATAGTTCTACAGGTAATCGACAATGGAATTCTTTACAGAGCTCTGCGCTTTTCTGGAATTGGAATATTTTAATATTTTTTCCGTCACATTGTGTGATATCGGAACAGCTTTCTAAAATGAAACTAAAACCAAAATTTTTGATTCATTATACTATAATATTTATCTGTAAATACACCCTGCGAGAATGCGTTAGTGTCGTTTCTTTCCCAGCTCCATCACACCTACTGGTGGATAAACTGCTGACCCAAACCTACTTTATTCCAAATTACAAAAGAAAAAAGTCAAAATGGTGAACGAGATTTTTCTTTCCTTGTTTTTTTTTTTTTAAGCATGTAGAAGCAATGTAAAGCGACTGAACTTGGGATATCATTTAGCTTGAAATTTTCAAGAAAATGAATACGCAAAAACAAAAAGGGTAAAAAAAAAAAAAAAACCCCGACAAAAGGAGAGACCACAGATGAGAGATGGGTCTATTTGCTCACGCCGTTGTGGGAGATTTCTTGGCACGCCTAGGCGATCCGCCCTCCTGGCATGCGAGGCACCCTGAAGCCCACAGTAGGTACGGATCGCTTGAAAGAGGCCCTTTGATCTGAACAAAGCAAATCGGTAAAATGGCAAAGGGAATAATCACTTATTAGGGCCTTTCATTCGGCGCTCACCCTCCCTCATTACCAGCACTCCTGTTTGGCTTCAGGGGAACCCAACCTCCCCAGTGCTCAGCAGGAAACTCGGGACGACTTCATTGAAATCGAGATCCACCGTTTTTTAATTTCCTCCAACTGATCTGCGGCCAATTCCTGCTTTAGATTTTGCATTGATTTTGTGCCACCCCTGCCTTGCACTCGTTCTCACCCCCTCCGCCCTACACTCTCTCTCTCTCTCTCTCTCACACACACTCTCGCTCTCTAATTACATCCTCACAGTTTAATAGAGGCTTGCTGTTAAACAAACAATTGATCCCCACTTAACACATGTAGCCACGTTGCTAAAACACGATTTGCCAATCCTGAAAAGCCGAGACAGACAGAGTGAGAGGTGTCCAAGTTTTTTAAAAAATATGCTTGCATGTAGGTGACGCAAAGAAGTCACGCCTTTCTAATCAGGGCTAATTTAACTCCTCAATGATCGCTGAATTAAACACACACGACTGGCATAGGGCAGGGTGTGTTTGTGTGTGTGTTTGTGTCTGTGTGTGTGTGTGTGTGAGAGAGAGAGTAGGTGAGTAGGGGGGCTAACAGATTGCCTCATTTGCCTTTTTGAACTTCCCAGCACGTTTGAGATGCAGGAGGGGGGAAAACAACAAAAGGTGTTAATAGCTTTATGCAGAAGCCCTGCTGACAGAGGAACCATTATCAACCTGATACACAGACGAATGCCTAATGACCAGGATCAGTGCTGGCCACATGCGCTCAAACACACACACACACACACACATGCACACACATATATACCCAATATCACCAACTAAGCAGCAAACACATATATTTCTAGAGCCTTAGTGCCAGTAAGTACCATAAGAAGCTTCTTTTTATGCTGAACTGTGTGTGTGTGTGTGTGTGTGTGTGTGTGTGTGTGTGTGTGTGTGTGTGTGTGTGTGTGTGTTTCTTCTGAAGAGGTTCTCATCTGGATGGAAACCACTTATATTATTTACTTTTTCTTCAATAATCCTTAAGTCCTGCTTATATTAGATTTGATTTATTTCCCAAATGAATAACTAAGTGACTGCAAAATACAAATTATACTAATTAAAATAAATTACTGTTTACAATATGAAACGGTCCTCAATTTCGTAACTAAAAGTGCAGATTGTTTTCAGAAAGTTTGACCTTAGAGTAACTAGGTAAAGCAAAAGTGTAAAAAAAAATAAAAATAAAATAATAATAATTGTGAATATGAAAAATATAAAAAGTTGACTATGATCTGTTTTCTCCTGCCACGGGGGTTCCCTAAACATGGGAAAACTTTTATGCTTCCTTCCATAAATATTGCTTGTTTAAAAAGTGAGTGAGAGACAGAGAGAGAGAGAGAGAGAGAGAGAGAGAGAGAGAGAGAGAGAGAGAGAGATGTGGTTATACTATATTGTAGTATTTTATTGCTCAAAAGTCAAAATAGATAGACTAAAGCAATGGGATGGTCTAAGACACTTAAGTTGTGAATAGAACAGGAAGGTCAAAGATGCATTCTGTTTAAAAGAATGGCTATGCATTCACTCTTTTTTAGGGTTTTCCTCACTTCTCTCTCTCTTTTTCTGCAGATGTTATCTAAAAGGGCAAAGAATAAGAGCTCACTGGCTTTTTATCTCCTGTCTCCACAGAAGCCAAGTTTATAGCTGCTCATCCTATCGCAGACACTTACAACCCTGATGACGACAAGATTTACTTTTTCTTCCGTGAGGCATCCCGGGAAGGGAGCACCATGGACAAAGGCGTGCTGTCTCGTGTCGCTCGTGTCTGTAAAGTAAGAATCCCCACGAGAACAGACATGCAGCCGTCCTTGCTCCTCTGGATCAAAACGTTCATCACTTCTCTGATTTAGTCATTTTATTAGCAAATCATGTACCTTTCATGTTCCCCCTGGGAGAGCAAGCTTCCTGGTGCATTCCATGTGATGAGATCTGTTGAAAACAGACTCGACCAGCATTGTCAGCAGGGTAAATCACAGCAGAGGCCTGGCTGTGTAGTCAGAGTCTGAGCCGTCGTTCATCATGACACCAGAGTTCCTGAGTACCAGACTATAATTATGTTAACTGAACTCTAACGTTGGATGGGAAAGTGCTGAAATTGCTTAAAAAGGCTTCACTGCAGGCGCCAGATAGATCATATCCAGTCCACATAACTATTAATGCTTTCTCAAAAGGTTAAGAAGGGTCCTTGTTCTAAGCTAAAATAGATATTATATTGTTTACTTGCAATCATTGAGTACTTGTTTGTCATCGTCACAGCTGCCTATCAAGGGTTTTTGAGCTACTTGTATTTCCTTTGTGCTGTACACTTACATCCTCTCCCACCCCTCTATGGTACAAATGCAGTGCACATTCAGAGACTGCAGTGTCTTTTCTCTGAGGCTTTTAATGCTTAAGAAGTAAGCTGTAAAGCTGGCCGAGGCCAGAGTTCTCTCACTCCACAGAGAGTATCTTTGTAGATTCAAGTGTTTAAAAACTCTACTTCTAAGCCCTTTTATGGTTCTACTTTTTCCTCCCTCTCTCAAGTGATTGTGGTATTCAGTACACATAATGGCAAAGAACTGAATAGTGTGTGTTTGCAGACTTCAGTGGAGGACTGATCAAACACTCTGGAGAAATAACAAGGACGTTAGCTCATGCCCCTAGCAAATCTCTGCGCTGAGAGGCGGCCTAACTGTTCTTGTAGTTAACCTGATTCTAAGAATTAACAAAGAGGCCCTACGTACTCGGTCTTACTCACAGAAGAAATTAGATTTAGACCCCGAAGTCCTTCGCATTTTTCTCTTTCTGTCACTGTGGGTAACTGATGTTTGTTAGCTCTCCTCACTCTGTTTTAGTTAAATAAGCTAGTCTGATTAAGGACAGATGGAGGTCTTCGCTTCATATAATGGGAGTTTATTTATGGAGTCCATAAAATGAAGTGTAGTAGTTTATTAAAATGGTACACCTGTGGCTATTAAACGAGGAGACTCATTTAAGCTGCGTGACTAACATGTGCATGTTTGTGTATGTTTTCGTGTGTTTCAGAATGATGTAGGTGGCTTGCGAAGTCTGACGAACAAGTGGACAACGTTCCTCAAGGCAAGGCTGGTGTGTTCCATTCCGGGAACAGATGGTGTGGATACACACTTTGATGAGCTCCGTAAGTGGGTGATCTTACACACGGTCAAGCACACTCTCAAACAAACTGTGTGCTTATTATCTCATAACCACAAATAACATATTTGTATTTCTAGCCATTTTAAAGTGGGCTTGTGTGTGTCTGTCTTTGTGTATGTGTGTGTGCGTGTATTATAGAGGACATCTTTATGGTTCCAACTCGAGATGAGAAAAACCCTAAAGTGTATGGAGTCTTCACCACTACTAGGTACTTCTTTTATTGCCATCACTGGAAGAACACAAGTGTAACTGCGAGTCAGGAAATAATACCACCCAGAGCTCTGGCTTCAGTTACAGTGTTTACTACTCTAGCAGTCTTGCAGTGTCGCATACTTACTTTATTATGATCAGCTCATCTAAATGTCCAAACATGCACAAACACAGCACATACATACTGCAGACCTCCAGTTTCCTCATTTTGCTTTTCTGTGTTTTAAAATGTGTTGCCAAACATTGACATTCAAGATAAGGCTGAAGAACACAGTTTGCTTCAAATGTAAATGAAATTGCTTTGTATTTCACAACATCCCTGAAAATTCATCGTTGTTTGTACAGCTCTATCTTTAAAGGATCAGCAGTTTGTATGTACGATATGGAGGACATCCGTGCTGTATTCAATGGGCCTTATGCCCATAAAGAGGGACCAGATCACCGCTGGGTGGAATATGAGGGGAAAATCCCCTACCCAAGGCCTGGCACGGTCAGAACCACATCACTCCTTTTCTTTCCTTCTTTTTTTTTCTTTTCTTTTCTTTTCACCATTCCACATTTAAGTAGTAGCTCTTCTATACAGCTGCACCTTCTATTATTTTTGCTCAAATGTCAAGGATATTGTTCACAATGGCTAAAAAAAGTCCACTTGGAGGGTGACATTCAGAACAGGCAGCTGTAGTGTTAGGATTCAGCACTAGAGGGCGATACAACCTAAGGATTACAATGTCTCAGCCTGACACAGTTCTCTAAAGAAAAGGACATTATCTACAACACAAATGCCTTTATTTCTTGTATATTTTCCTATTATGATATTTTTATAGCACAAATTAGATTTAGATTTCTGCTATATAGGCAACGGTGTCTGAGTTCTGAACCAGCGTCCTGAAAGTTGTGAGGGAAAATCCCACAACTGCCAGAAAACCACTGCTTATAGCCTTTAAGCATAGCTTTTAACTATAGTGTAAGCTGCCTGGATGAAAGCATTTACCAAATAATTTAATGTAAACGTTTTCCCTATACAGTGTCCAAGTCGCACATATGACCCACGTATCAAGACCACTAAAGATTTCCCAGATGATGTCATTAGCTTTATGCGCATGCACCCACTCATGTACCACTCTGTGAACCCAATCACCGGTCGGCCCATCTTCACGAGGATCAACACAGATTACCGCCTCACACAGATTGCAGTAGACCGTGTCTCTGCTGAGGATGGCCACTACGCCGTCATGTTCTTGGGCACAGGTACAATCACACACGTATTGGCAGATACCTGGCAATTCCTAAATGCACAAAGGGATGTTTATTGTTGTGAGAATAAAATATGTAAACCAATGACTCATGTTCTCATAAATACATATACATACTATATGTTTGACAATGTCCATCCATCCATGCATTTCCAAGTCACCTATTCAGGGTTGCGGGGTGTTTGACAATGTATTAAATAAAAAAGCAACAGAGGGCGAGGTGAGTCAATCTTCGGGGAAAAAGCTGACAAAGTCTTGCTGTTTGTGTGTTTTGTAGATGCTGGTTCAATTTTAAAAGTAGTTAGCATCACACAGGAAAACTGGGCTGCAGAAGAGGTGGTGTTAGAAGAATTACAAGTGTTCAAGGTAAAATGAAAGAAAAGAAAGGAACAAAGGCTCCCTGTTTCTCAAAATGATCTTTCATAACTGCTATGTGCCTTATTTCAGAATCCATCTCCCATCCTCAGCATGGAAATATCATCTAAACAGGTATGACCAATATATGATACTGACAGGCTCTGTGTCTGCACTTCATGTGTTAAATTTCGTGTGATATATTTGAGTGCTTGAGTTTGCAACGTAAATGCATTTTTATTATGTCTTTTTCTCAAAATTTCCACCATTATGGCTTTCTCTCTCATACATGACACACACATTCCTGCTTCTTCTGTTTGTCTCATTATCTGCTTAAGTACGTGGCTGGGTCAGACACAGGACAAACCAAATTCAGTCACTTTCTCCAGGCCATTTCTTCTCTTTCTCTCTCTCTCTCTCTCTCTCTCTCTCTCTCTCTCTCTCTCTCTCTCTCTCTCAATTTGTTATTCTCTGCCTTGTCTGAAGTTATAAAATTATATGAGAACTTTAGGCATATGGGCGAAAGGACAAATAAACACAATGTTTACCTAAAGATGAAAACTGTACAAATTACAGAGCAACAAAGACAGAGCAAATAAATCACATTTACTGATGGTCCCTTCAGGACGTTATAAATAAAGCAGCTCTCATAGTGCCTGCAAGCACTTTTCCCGGCCTTGCGTCTGTGTTTGTTCTGTGTGTGAGGGCACGTTGTACTGTGTGTCTTTAGCAGCAGCTGTTTGTCGGAGGGGACGACGGCCTGGTGCTG
This sequence comes from Chrysichthys thysi, assembly GCA_030068315.1. Classification (NCBI taxonomy): domain Eukaryota; kingdom Metazoa; phylum Chordata; class Actinopteri; order Siluriformes; family Claroteidae; genus Chrysichthys; species Chrysichthys thysi. The sequence goes on along the minus strand of JAQLOM010000036.1, from coordinate 5,870,498 downwards.
GTGGCTCTGCACAGGTGCCACATTTACGATCAGGGCTGTGCAGAATGCTGTCTGGCCAGAGACCCATACTGCGCCTGGGATGGCTCCCACTGCTCCAGATACATACCTGCATCCAAGAGGTGAACACACATGCCTGCATGTTTCCAGCTTGTGGCAGTGAGCAATAGTAATCGGTTTAGTATAATAAGTAGATTATTCAGTGTGAGCAGCAAGAAAGAATAGGATGACTAGGAAAAGTAGTGCAATAGTGCAAAAGGGCAAATGAGCAATTTAGAGGCGTATAGCTTCGCTTGAGCAGTGTAAAGGAAGGCTGAGAAATAAGTAAGTGTGAAGGTGTAGTACAGGTGGAAGGATGGGGTGAGAAAGTATTGTGTAGCTTGTATGAGCTAGTGTACACGAGCAAACAGTTGGATAGAGAAGTTAAAGTAGAGAGCAAGTGTGCCCTCAATCTGACCTACTTCTTCAATTTTTTTTCCCCCAGATTTCAGCCAAGGAAAAAAAAAAGATAAATATTTGATTTTGCTCTGCAGCTTCGGTGCTATAAGGTGTTGTGGGAGTGGACTAGACAGAGAAAATTGATTAGAGCAGCTTTGTTGTTGAGATGATGTATGTGAGCTGCCAAAAAAGTTATCTTGCCCTTTTCTCTCTTTTGGGTTTGCTGCTGACACAAGCAGGTCAGGTCATTCCTAGCAGATGCTGAGTCAGAGAAAGAGAGCGCGTTATTAGTTTAGTAGATATTCCGCTCATACTGATTGTCAGGTGGTCCGCAGCTCAAGCACACAACTTCATTACCTTTTACTGTTCGACATGATCCCAGTTTTCTGTCGCAAAAGAATGCCTTGCCGATATACAAAAAAAAGTAAACGAAAGGGAGTTCTGTAAGACGGTAAAGAGAGAGTTAGGAAAAGATTTGAAATATTTTGACAAGAACATACGCAGAAACAGTAGCACAGGTATCGAATTATATTGTCAGTATAGCTAAGCCTGTCGTAATTGTACCCGTTTCCAATCTTGTGATCAGACACAGCAAAACACTGTTACTGAAATTTGTTACAGGAGGGCTCGCAGACAGGACATCAAACATGGAGACCCATCCAGCCATTGTTGGGATGCAGACGATAGTAAGTGTGCATGTATGTATGTATTAGGGGTGAAGCCGAACCCGAATACGGTATTCGGAAAGGCACAAATAATGTGGTTTTTACGAATACGAATTTCAAACGAATACTTGGAAAAATATTTGTATTCTGGAACAAGAAAAACTTTATCAAAAAGCTGCGTCCCCCCCCCCCGGTCGCATGAAAACCTTCCGCTGTGTGTGTGTGTGCGTGTGTGCGTGTGTGTGTGTGTGTGTGTGTGTGTATCTGTGTGTGTGTATCTGTGTGTGTGTGTGTGTGTGTGTGTTTCTTTCATAAAAGCTTTCTAAAAGCTCTGCATTGTACTTTAGAGAAAATGCAGCATTGTCCAGTGGGGCTCATGTAATGGAATTCACAACCAAATCTTAAGACTACTCTCTCCCTCTGTCTTTCATATATTCAAGCATACAGGCACATGGATGTACACTCTCCATCATCTTAATGCATTCTCTCTTATCTTTCCTCTACCACTGTGTGCAGTATTGGGGAAGAACGTGGAGGAGAAGGTTCTGTATGGTGTGGAGAACAACTCCTCTTTCCTGGAGTGTCTGTCTAAATCCCAGCAGGCCAAGATCCGCTGGTTTATACAAAGAGCAGGAGCAGACCACCACCAAGAGGTAACTAGTACACATGACTGTTTGGTTGAATATGTGAGATTGTGTTTGGTTGCAGTTGAGGCCATATTAATAATATTAAATGCTAAAACAAACACAGAAACAAAAAAACAAAAAAAACACCCCAGGATACATGCAGCTTCATTCTCTCTTGTCAGACACGCTAGCTTTTATCAGCAAAATTGTATTGGTGAATTTATGAATACATGAATACATGAAAATTGACCTCCTTGACCAATGACAAAAGTCCTGGATTTTTTTGCTTGCTCGGACAAATTTTTTCCACAAAATGGGCAGCATAGTATTGTTTTTGGGTTTTTTTTTTGCATAGATGGATAGCAATAAACCGAACAGAATTTTTACACATAACTGTCAGCATACAAACTTTGTGAGTATGTAGGACTTGAAGTACTTACAGTTGAATTTCTCATGTCATGGACACTAAGTCTCGAGAGTCTCAGTCTTTTTAATGTTGCTGTGCATTAGTCACATGTGCATACCTTGTGAGACATAGTGTATAGCACAGGAAGTCGACTTCTGAGAACTGAGATTTTTTTATTTGCTATGTATAAGTGTACAGGAGATTTGTCTTGAACTGGAGTCAATAACACAGAACACAATTCACGGAATATACAATACCTTTAATCAATATACTCGATATACAGTAGGTAATTTATTGTAAACATCAGCTGTTATTACATATAAAAACAGTTCAAAGGGTTTTTAAATACCAGCGTCCCATAGCTGAGACGTGAAGAGCATTATGGCACATCCTTAGGGCTCTCACACTCTACGTACCACCACCGAGTGAAGAAATGCTAAGAGAGACTTGTAGTGCAGGTGGAAGTCTAAATCACAGGTGCTGCCTCTACTTCTACCTTAAATAAAAGTCACACCTTGATTATAACATGGCTACACCTGAGAGATGCTGGGACCAATGAGGAAATGGTCAGATAAGCTTGTCCTCTGATTTAAAGTTGGGTGTCCTTGTAGTGTCCAACATGTGCAATCAGTGCTTTAAGACAATCCTAATCCAGGTCGTAAACATGCATGACTACACTTGCTCTGGCTCAACTCCCCCACCCTTCCGTGCGCACGCGCGCACACACACACACACACACACACACACACACACACACACACACACACACACACACACACACACACA
>JAQLOM010000036.1:5800708-5811081 GCA_030068315.1 Chrysichthys thysi | reverse complement strand
ATATATAAACATATATGTAGTGAATATGTAACAATATATGGTAAGCAAGCTGGATGTATGAAATACTGATGGAATGGGGAAGCTAATGCCATGTTGATGAATAATTAAGAGACAAGAAACCGTATATAAGGGGAAAAAAGGAGTGGCCCTAGAACAAAGCCTTGTGGGATACTTTTATTCTGTTGTATGCATAAAGTAATCACTATTAATATTAGGGTGAGCATATTTTGGTCCTTGGAAAAGAACACACTGGGGCAAGATGGTGACCTGGAGCAGAAGAACACACTAAAAATGAATGGTGAATGTAGAAAGCAAAAATTGAATCCTGGACATTTTCAGCAATTAAAAAAAGAATCCATGTAACCTATGTATCTAAATGCATAATTAGGTCTCGAAATGAGGTGTGTTTACCCTAAACTTATACACTTATAACATTAGATTAGAGAACAGTTTTAAAAAATGTAAAGGTCTAGCTACATAACAATCCTTGGTCTGGATAAGCAACTAGTATGAATGCATGCAGCATGCATGCAGCATGCAGACAGCATGAATTGGAATGGAAATATTTTTTTTTCCTTTCAACACCTTTCAATGCTTAACCATTAGTGATTTTTGTGCACAATTGTTTCAATGCTAAACCATTAGTTGTTGTTTTTTTTAGTGAGTTTTATGGCTATAAACAAGACAGCTTAAAGTGCTTATGTTTTTCTTTTCATGGTGGCACTTCATATTACCACTTTTGAGTAGCAACATAGACTATGAGCACATGAAACAGATCTGTTTTGAATTTGACATGGAGAATAAACACTTCTTTATCCATTGAAATTTAATTATATTTCCATCAATACCTTTAAAAAAAAATGCCATGTCATCAATTCACTATCAGACCCAATAAAATGAAAAATCCATGAAAGTGTGTGAAAACTCTCCTCTTTCTGAGCTAAAATCTCTCCCTGTATTTCATCCAATGAGCTTCTTTCCTATAAATAATTGACATAAATAATATCACTGGAAGTTTTACTGGCTACCCTAAATAGCCCATAGTGTAGGAATGTGGGTGTGAATGGTTGTTCATCTGTGTTAGCCCTGAGATAGAGCGGTGACATGCCCTGGGTTGACCCCACCTCTCACCTGATATTGGCCGGGAATGACCCAGCTTCCCTGCAACCCTTTCAGATAAGTAGTATAGATAATGGATTGGTGGATATAATTGGATAAACTACAGAAGGTGCAATAACTAACGGTTAGAAAATTAGCATGGACCAGTTCATATATTTTATGGCTTTGTTCCAGTATTTTTTATTTTTATCTTTTGCTCAGTATCTTCCTCTGAAGTACTTTGCTGGGTTCACATCTGAACTGCGTTCTGGCAGTTGACTACCCCTGAGCTAAAACACTAGGAATATCCTGACAAATAAACTTCCAACAGAAATATCCAAACATACGCCAACCATGTCAGTCACAATAAGGCATCCCTTTTATTTGGCCATATGTTTTGTACTGATTTCTTGTAACAGTCTTAAAAAAGGGGGGGGAGTCACTGGATACCCATGCAAAGTCACACAATATTAAGAGGAACTGGATGCTACTGACACATCTATGGACGCCTAACACGACTTCACACTATTCTGCCTTCCATATCCAGAGTGGAGTATTAATCCCAGATGGAAAGATATACGTGACATCATTTTGTACGCAAGTGCAGCAGGAACACTACGAACCCCAGAGACCTGCGGTCTCTGTGCTCAAATGAGTGTGGTTACCAGGAGGGTCCTTCCATCTGTGTGATTGTGTCTGTGAGTGTGTCTTTGTTTCCGAGCCTAGGTGTAATGTGTAGACTACTGTGCATCGTAATCAGTATGGCTGCAACATAAACCTGCAATCTTTCCTATGAGTTGGAAGAAACACCGCTACATCTTAATTCTGCCCATGACCAAGCTTATCCATCTGTGAGTGAATGCAATTTAATGGATGTTTGTTCTTTAGCCTGATTTATATTACTGATGTGTTATCTTGAATGGACTGTTGATTTTTTTTCTCTGTAACAGTGCATAAGTAAAGATTTTGAGCTCAGGCCAAATGGTTAACTGCACACTTGTGGACCATTTGATTCCCCTGGGAAAGTCCAGATTTTCTCAATTGCTCTCAACCAGGGTGTTATTGGTCTCAAAGCTGAGTCTTCTTGTTTTAAGACTGAGATTTCTTTTCCATTGGCACAACCTGCCATGTGAGCCAGTTATCTGTAATTTGGTCAGTATGAGTCTCTCCTATGTTTACACTCAAGGTGAAATGTAGTACACTGGATTAGCGCACTGTTTTTTCTGTAGTTTGGACCCTAGAGGCTAATGATGTTCCATTTTGTATCTCATATCTGCCATCCATATGCTGGTTATTATTTAACACAAGCGTACATTTTATTTTTGTTGGATTATGACTCGCAGATGTAACAAAAGTTATGAGAAGACGGGAATCAAATGTCTTTCAACCTCTTTCTCTTCATGGCACGCCAGATGTTCTAGTTGTATTTGCAACTTCCCTTCAATATTCTTGAAATTCTTTTAACAATTTAACAATTACAATTATATGGATTATGAATTGGGAAAGTAGGAAATGAGCATGAAATTGTTGGGAAAAAAAAAAATAACATGCAGCACGTCATCTTTTTCAATTAGCTGGCTGAGTTTCAATTTCATTTTCCACCAGATGACCAGGATACAGTTGCACACCATGACCTCTTCATGCATTTTTAATTAATTATGTAAATTCAGCGGTAATTGCCAAAAAGAGCACTGTATCTGCTGACAGGCGGCGAGCTTGTTGTATCTGATCATCTTATTCCCAGGGGACTGTTTGAGAGGGAACACACTCACTCACGTCTGCCAATGTCTGCTTGGCTGATGTTTGGTGCAGTCTGGCTCATTAGGCAGAAATGGATATCTCCCAGCTGTTCAGATGCTGATGTGTGGGCATGTGTGTATGAGATACAGTATGGTTTCAATCTCTTCTGCCATCCCCTCTGTGCATTTCTGGCTGATTAGGAATGAAAGACAGGGGCTCATTCAGGGCCGAGGAAGCAGAGACGACCTTGCTTTCTGAGGGCTTAATGTTGACGAATGTCCTTTCTGCAGCTCTCCTCCACACTGCAGGTCTGTCTGACCGCTACCTTGGGATTTCACTCTTTCCAGCTTCAATGACTTCACAAAGACTTTATGAACTTGCAGTTCAAATACTAGAGTACTAGAGTTTGGGTTTTATATTGTGTTTGCGTTTAAAATGAATGAATTAGCAGATAATTGGCAGTACTTCTGTCTGTTGCATGCTTTGATGGAAATAGAAGTGTGCTTTACTTGTTAATTTCTTCCTCTCTTTAAGTTTTACTAGGAAAGGTAAAGTTGGTCAGGGTTTCTGTTGTCACATTGTTGAATCTGGTAGAAAGCCCATTAGGTATGCCACTGATTAATTGATAAAATTATAGTGCCTTTGACATTGATTTGTCATCTTAAGCCCAATTCAGAGTGTATAGTTTTACAAAACTATTGGGTAACATAATTATGATCAGAATATCTGTGGGATCCCATCTGAATCCAAGTTATCAGTATTTATTTATTTTTTTTTGACTGCACATGTATGGTTTGTTTATGGAACTTATTGCGGCTACGCTACACACCAGTTTACAGCCCATGCTCTGTGAATTGATTGTGCTGTGTATTTATAATCCACCTATACTGTTCTGTGTATTTTTTTTTTATCCCACACTCATCCCACACTGCTGTGTATTTGCACATTATGTACAGGAGTTTTGCATACTATAATGTGTTGCACCATGGTCCTAGAGAAATTAAATCTCATTCCAGTGTATACTAGCTACCGTATATAGAGGACTGACAATATCGTCCCACTTGACTTGATTTGACATAACTTGGCTTGGGAAGATTACACTGTCCCGTTCCTTTTATTAAATAGTAGAAACAGTACAAATAATCAGAATCCCACCCAAATGGGCATGTTGGTAAAGATTCCATTATATCTTATGGGAAAAGAGGTTTTTTGCCTTTTGTTGAAAAGCACCTGTCAGAGGAGTGACCATTCTGGTGGTTTTAGTTAAAGACGTTGATACTTGAACTCAACAGCCAAACCAAATACACGCCTCCCTCCAGTTTTCCTTCAGAAGCTCCATCCCCCAAATTCATGGACGCACATTGCCAAAGCAGTGTAACTAACACTGACACCACCATCGGACCCCTTCCCATTCCCCCTGTCCTGAGATTGGCTGGACTATGCCCCCGGAACTGAGTGCCTGGAATAGTTTTGTATGGCTTTGTCCAAACCACTTCTTTGTTTTCCCATTTATAGAGCCAGTGCTGTTTACCAGCATACTTTTACATATTTGCTAAATTTGATGAAAAAGTGTATTGGGTTAGAATTGATGCCTGCATCTTTTAAAATATCGAATTGTTGTACCCATGTAGTTTACTATTGGTCAAGCTTAACACACTCCATGTGACAAGCATTTAATAGCATGTGAGCAGCAGAAACTATGTATTATAATATCAGCATCAGATTTGTTGATGTAATGGACATAGTGATGACAACCCCATCTCTGTCATTTTGACAGGGATCACTTATCCCATATGGATCCAACAGAATCATTACAGATGTCCATCTGGATATTGCTCAACTGACATCAATGACATTTTGATCAAACACATCGCATGATTGAAAATCACATTACATACAGATCATGCTTTAGTCTCGAGTCTTCAAAACAAACAAACATAAAAAAAAAAGGCTCTGCTGGGTACCAGTGCTTTTTACTGTGTTACCGCCTCAGGGGGACCTATGTGACTTTTTTTTTTTTTTTTTAAATCTCAGATAATGAATGTAGTCTATTTTTAAGGTGCAACAGTTTTAAGTGCACTGAATTCAATTTTCCATAAATAAAAGATGTATACCAAATTATGTACTCTTGAAAGTCTCACCTCTTTGACAAGCTGCATGGTACAGTTGACTACTTTTTTTTTATTATTATTAGTTTCTAACTGGTATTAAAAGGCATGCATTGATGTTTAGATACTTACTTATGTATGATGAGCTTTACAGTCTGAAAATGTGGAAACATGTAGCCGTAAAATTAATTTGTGGCCACTTAAAACTAGACCCAGGGCAAATTTTCAAATCTTCTTTGACTAAACCAAACTAGATTATAAACAGAAGTCTGTTCAATTCCACAAAAACTGTACATATTACTTTATTTTATGAATTAAGGCAATGGCTTATGAATAGGTCGTTTTTGTCTACGTTACAGCTTTGGATACGCTCACATGCCACTTCCAGCTTCTTCTTAAGCTTGGAAAGGATTCCAGGCTTTAAGTAGGTATTTGTTAGTCTAATCTATCCGAACTCCTCTCCAGAGACGTTTCCCACTCTAACATACTGGCAAGGGCCCATGACTGCCCCATACTTGGCCAACACTCCGTCACTCTCCGGGAGGGTTAAAGTTAGAATAAGCAGGCTACTTCAATTACAGCTTGCAGTTCTGTCATTCTGTCATATCTGTAAATGCCTTATATTTGTTGGTTGTAATGACCATATAATGAATTCCCTTTAATTTCCTTTATACTCTGCTGTGGCAAGTTCAATTAAAATGTGTGATGTGCTAGTCTGAGAATGAAACACAGTGCGTATGGAAAACACATTATTTCTTACTAAGTGCTTAGAATGATACTATAGTTAGGTTTTGCTCAAAAAATCAACTTTTTTATAGTCTGCCTTCGAATCTAGATGAGCTAAGAGTGGTCCATTATTTTATATAGAAAATTACAGTTACAGCAAAGAAATGATTAAAAGTGAACTACAGGGAGGGAGGGATTTATTCAAGTAAAATTGCAACTACTTGTTTACATAGTTGAAGTACATATTCGAAGAGTAGAAAAGAAAAGTGCCCATTTGACTTTTTGTATACATTTATACTAAGGACTATACTATACTATACCAAGGTCAAGAAAGTGTCATAAAAAAGACGTCTGCTTTAAATTACCCATGGTTTTTTGTTTGATCTGATTGTTTCATCAAGGAATCAAGGAATGCTGAAAGCATTAGCTAACTAGTAAAGTTCTTACCCTCTGAAATGTTAGCTAGCATTATAATAACTCTGACAATACAAACTAGCTGAATGCTAATATCTAGCTGTGACAATACAAACTGCATTAATGAAATTTTATACAGCAAGGGATCGATTACAGTGACGGGTATAGGTTTCAGTCTTGTTAAACTTTAAAGTTTGAATTATTAGAAATTTAGATAAACTCATAATAGCTGCCTGGTGCTAGAAAGGCAATGCATAAATGCAGAGTCACTTTCTATAAATGTCTGTGCAGATACTATCATTTCTGCCCACTGCAAAATTGCCACTGTGCAAAAATAGGGGGGAAAAAATATCCTGAGCACCAGCAAATTACACCAGCTCCTAGTTCCATTTATACATTTCCATTATATCTGTTGTCTCAGAGGGAAAAATCCCTACATGAGAAGCATATTTCCTGTAACTTTTTTAAAAACATGTTCTTTGACCTCCATATATTGTGTCATTGCTCATGATTTTCAGCGTGTTGCTTTATGATGCAATGCTGCACCTTTCGTTTACTGCAGCACTAACATGTGCTATTGAAACCAAGAGTGGTTTATATTAGTTAGCTCTCCTTCAGGACCTTGTAAAATTTGATCACTTTGAGGAAAAGAAGCCAAGCCTTTCATATCAGACTATGAGAAACATGTTATTCAAACAGTCACACACTCAGTCGTCATCTGGTTTAGAGATTTTGACGAGGGATCATGTGAACAGATCAAGTCTATACCTACTCTAGGTGTCTAGACAAGTACTTGAGGGGATACGCCATATGCTTGAGATTAAATTCAACATACTCAATAAACTGATTGTCAAAATGATTTGTAACCTTTTGTTGTGCTTCTAGTCTTATTTGGGACATCTATAAGCAAGGAATAAAACTAAACAGGGTGAGCTGATATAGGAAAATAATCACTGACTGGCTGGCGTGATGTCTAATATGATGTGAAGTTACCAGGAAGTTGATTAGTTGCTTATAAACACATACTTTGAAACATTTTATTCTGTTTATTCTTACACCACACCAATTTGGCAACAATTACAAGGTAATATAATACATATATAAAATATAATATATTTTACATTTATTAAATGTAGGCAGGATGGCACGGTGGCTGAGTGGTTAGCGCTGTCACCTCACAGCGAGAAGGTCCTGGGTTCGAGTTTGCATGTTCTCCCCATGTTTGCGTGGGCTTCCTCCGGGTACTCCGGTTTCCTCCCACAGTCCAAAGACATGCACAGAGGGGATTAGGCTAATTGGCGACTCTAAATTGGCTGTGAGTGTGAATGGTTGTCTGTCTCTGTGTGTTGCCGTGCGGTGGATTGGTGACCCGCCCAGGCCGTATCCCGCCTCTCACCCGATGTCAGTTGGGATTGGCGCCAGTTTCCCCCCTTGACCCTGACCAGGATTAAGCGGTAGAAGACGAAGGCGAATATAAACGTAGGCATGTGGTCCTTTTCACTGTTTATAGTTAAATTTCATGTCGTGCAATTCCTGTGGGAAAACTTCCTTCCTCTTATCATTTACATAACTATAGCAAACAGTTGTTCCCTCACAAGCCTTTCTTTTTCTGTCTCTTGAAGTTAATGTGACCAAAAGTGCAGCTTGGCATGTTACCCGCTGTAGTCTTTTGTCCTGAAGACTCTTCCGTGATACTGGAGACTCTATATTAATACAAAAAAAAAAGAAGAAAAAATCTACTTACAGAAATCTTATATATAATAATATTAAAGATTAGAGGACGTTTTACATTTTTACATGATTACAAATTTAGCATTACGGTAATTTTGAATTAAGTGGACACATGGTAAGTCCATAAGAATGAGCTGCTACTACAGAAATGATAACATAGCTCTACAAGTGCATTGATATAAAACTGGAATTTGAAATATAGTCAGCACAACTGTGACAATGCGCCTTCTCACCAATCCTAATAAAGAACTGAACAGCACTGTGGAATGAGCAGGTATACAGTGCACTTCTTAGATCTCATATCCCTCAACAAGCCATTGGTATGTTAAAGTCAGAGTCTATATCATCACTCAGATTGACTGGCAGGCCTCCATCAACACTGTCCCTCCAGCCCTGCTAACAGCTCTCTCTTTCTGTCTTAACGTAAACACAAAGCTGACATACAGCTGCTTCGACAGGAAGAAGCTTGTGCGCTGATATGAGAGACAGGGACAGCAGTGTGCAGTTGTCCATAAAGACTACAAAAAGAGTATTTGTAAGAGACAGAAGACATCCTTGTAATAACATAAGTTCTAATATCAAATTTTCTCTGATGTTTTTTTTACACTTCACACTTACTCTGAATTGATTTTGTATCATTTTGTAACATGCCAGTATGTATGCAATTTCCAAGACTGGAGAAAAAAATATATATTATGGTATAATTCAGAGAGCAACTTCACGTTGCAGTTTTATTAATATTATTTATGAGTGTCGGACGCATGGAGTCACTTAAACTATTTCAGGTAATTGTGTCCACTTTTCCTAAACGGCACATGGTAGTTGGACACATGAGTAATTGAAGCCTGACAGGAAAAGCGCTCTGGATTGTAGCAGAAAATGTGCTACCAGTTTCCCCTTTGCAGACGCCTCTGTGTTCTGTGACCGAGCAAGGCTCGAACGACTAATGTGGGTTCCGTCAGGAAGGAAAATTGCTTTGAAATGCTCGCTGACAGCCAGATATTTCAATCATTTGTTTGTGTTAGTGGTCAGACATTATACAGGCTTGCCTGCGAGGTCCCTACCGTGCCGTCATGCCTTATTTATGATCACAAAAGTGTATTCAGTGTAGTAAATGCACCGGAACGTTCCAACAGCAACAGAACATTTTACATAACCATTTACAACGTACATTTTTATACGTCTAAAGGTAAGAATGTAAAAAAAAAAAAATTTGAAAAAAGGGCTAATTCTTGGCTTTTGAATGATTTACATGGAATTAACAGAATTTACCATTCAGCACTGCTCTGTAATTCTCTTTCACTTGTGTAATATGAGCTCAAAAAACCTGTTTCTGTAACCGGTCACCCCGTGTCACAGGCTTCCTTTCCTTAGTTGCTATGATGTATGGAATTTTAAGCACATTGTTTCTACAAGGAAGCCCTTAAGCCTAATTTTATCAGCAAGGTCATCATGAGAGAACCCTGTCTTAGGTTTCAACACTACCTATTTGACAATCTGCCTGAACAAATGAGCAAACCTGACTGCTACCCCGACCTACGGCTCCTAATCACCACTCCGACCTCACCACTCTTTCTGAATCTCTCAGCATGCACGGCACACTGTCAGAACAAAGAGGTACGCGGTAATAAAAATAATGCTGACTGAGACTGAAAAGTGATGTCAGTGAGATGACCTGAAACGATTGTGTAAGAGGTGTGCAAGCACAACAAAGGAAGTTTTCATAGCAACTTTCCAACATAAAATGCAGTTCAACAAGGAAGTTTTATTTTTTAACAAAAGAAAACAGTCAAATAGATGATAATAATGAAACTTGAGGTGGGAAATATGTGCATTGAGAAACAAGAAATTGTAAAAATAGAGTTGCTAAAATAATTTTAAAAACTTTACTTAAAGGCCCACTATGTAGGATTCCGTTGATTGTGACCAACTGAATGTGCCTATCGTTCCAAGTGTGTATCAGGAGCCTGTATCATATTATCATACTTCCAGTTCCTTCATTCATCCTCCCTTGCTTTTTCCATGCTAAATAAAAAATATTTGTTCTTAAGCTTCTTAGTAAGCACCAGCAAACACTAATTCATCTTCTTTCTTCTTCCTGTCACCCTTCGAATGCTTCCTTCTAGATTCATGCTGCCACTTGTAAAAATATGAAACACAGAAAGTACTCTCTAGAGGTTTGTCCATTCTGGGCTACCGTAGCGACACAACATGGCAGCTCCCTAGAAGAGGACCTGCTCCCTATGTAGGTAAAAGGCTTGTTCTAAGCTTATGAAAACACAATGATTCGTAGTTACAGGTGATTATACACTAATGAACACACATTGTGACTGTACACTAATAAACACACATTGTGACTGTACGCTGATGAACACACATTGTGACTGTACACTAATGAACACACATTGTGACTGTACACTAATAAACACACATTGTGACTGTACGCTGATGCACACACATTGTGACTGTACACTAATGAACACACATTGTGACTGTACACTAATGAACACACATTGTGACTGTACACTAATGAACACACATTGTGACTGTACGCTA
>JAQLOM010000036.1:5647370-5657859 GCA_030068315.1 Chrysichthys thysi | reverse complement strand
CACACATTTCTGTGTGCATGACATGAGTGTCATTTTAAATCAGTTTAAGGTGTTTTGTTCCCACTCTTGATTACTTTCTCAGTCTCCAGTATATCTGTACCAACTTTCTCACAAAATCCCATGAGGAAAAAAAAAGATTTTGTGCCACATTCCAATGCACTGTATTTAGCTCCAAAATTAGCTACAGTACATCATGCAACAATCAAAACTGTGTATATTTAAAGAAATATTGCTGTTCTTTCTCTCTCTTTATTCAATGTTCATATTTTTATGAACATTCAATATTTTAGGCCAGAATTGATTTTTTTTTTTTTTAATTTGTTAGGCGTAATGTCATGGTAATGTAATGGTATTCATGGACAATCCACTAACCTTTTATAGCAAAGTAATTTGTTGATTACTTATTTATTATTATTATTACAGTATTTAAAGAAAAATGTTCCAATTTCATAGTATGTTTTATAGTATGTTTAAAAAAGTTAACCCATTAACTGCCAATTTGTTTTTCTGAAAATTTTCATGTATTTCTATTCATTTACATTCAAATAGTAACAAAAACATCTACTTTCAAGAAATATGACAGTTAATTTTTCGGAAATTTCAACTTGTAGTCAAATTCCCGAATGGGGATCACGGCACATGCCATCTACTTTTTAAGCCATTCAATATATGATCCCTAAATGGCGACCACGGCAGCTAATGGGTTAAATAAAACAAACAAACAAACATGATTATCATGATAGACAACCTAGAGCTGCTGTTTTAGAAAATGTATCAATTTCTGACCAATTAGATTCAAGAATAATATGATATATATGTACTGTATATTTTTTCTCACAAAGGGCTTTTGCCAGTATTAGTGCAGCTCTGTGTACATTAAATAAAGGCTATTGCATTTTTTTAAATGATTTTTATTTATCCCATAATCAAAAGAACACATAAATCTAATAAATCAGTCACATTCAGAATTCCCACTCCAGAAGAATAACTCATTTCGCTCTCCTCTTACTCAGATAAAAGGCGATGATCACATTATTCAGACGCCTTATGGTTTGCTGTTTCTGACCACAAAGAAGTCTGACACCGGGGTGTACCTGTGCCAGTCTGTGGAGCATGGCTTTGTCCAGACCATAGCCAGGGTGACTCTGGAGGTGCTGGAAGAGGACAGACTGGAGAGTCTGTTCAACAGAAGGAACTATGACGAGAGTGAAGGCCAACTGCGTTCTCCTCTCTGCCCCTTCCCAAGCTTTCCACCTGCCCCTTCCTCCAGAAAGCTCTGGTATAAAGAATTCATGCAGCTTATTGGTTACAGTAACTTCCAGCGGGTGGAGCAGTACTGCGAGAGGGTGTGGTGTGCATCCGAGAGGAAGAGGAAGAAGCTCAAAGGTTCGCCAGAAAAGTGGCGGTATTCCCATGGGGGTGAGCGGCGTGGGAAAGCTCGGGCACCCAGACACACACAGGACTAGTAAAGAGCCCCCTATACCCTGAACTGAACAGACAGACCACGGGTAGTTGTGTTCCCACAGCCAGATAATATTCAGATTTATTTTGCCCATTGTTGTGTGAGATTCAATTGAAAAATGAAACCAAATTATGTTTGAGTTGTAGTAGTATCACCTAGGAATGCTTCTCCACGAAACTGGATCCTATTTTTGTGCTATTCATTGTTGATGAATTTTCCCACCTTCTGGAGGTCTGGTCCTTGGTGTTTTGATTTAGAATGTACTAAATAAACGACAGAAGGTGTAGAATGAATGTATATATATAACTGTGCTTGGTGGTAAAAGCTCATTTTGAACATTACAGTCATAAGCTGATGGTGAATTCACAGATACAGGAACTTGTTTAGGTGATATTTTGAACAGAGACTCCTGAAATGGAAGGCAGTGACCCCACTGTTTCCTGTCACTCGCTGACAAACAGGGGCGTGCAGTGCTTCCATTTACGACGGCGTGCGCTCTCATGCGAGAAGCAACAGAATAACTTTTCCCTGGTAGACAGCCAAAAATTTGGATTCATCAGCGATTACTTCCTCCTGAATAGGATGACTCATTACTCTGAAAATAGTCAACACTGTTCATTCTCAGATTCTCTGCGCACAAAGACAGGCATCATTTTCTGCACATACTTTACATATTTATCACTTGTATTTTATATTAAATTATTGTAGTTGGTGTTTGGTAGTGGTTTAGAATGTCCCCATTAGTTTGAACTGGAGATATGTTACTGCTCGTGTTTCGTGTTTATAGGTTTTTAGATCACTGATGTGTAATTAACATTTTAAAGGCCCATTTACACCACATTAAGAACACAGTGTTTCTCAACGACCCATTGAGCTTAAAGACTGTTTCAAGCATCATGAATCATGTTAGGATTCTGAACTCATGTAAATGCAATGTATTGTATAAAATGGAGTACCAACATAGAAGTCCTTCTTATTTTCATGTACACTACTCTAATAAATGCCATAAACCATTGCGATATGCAACTTGTCAAATGTACACCGCTTGAAAATTCCAGTGGCCCAGATTAAAACACAGCACTTTGGCATCCGTGTATATAACTGCCTTTCAACACAAGCGCTGTCTTTTAAGCCTGAAAAAAAGGAGGATAGAAAATGTGTAATCTGTTGTGACATAAAAGCAAGAGACAATATAAAAAAAACCCTGAAAAATTGTTAATATGCAGTATTACTGCTTGCGTTAAGGTTAGGGTTACAGTCACTCCAAATTTGAGTTAATTTTATCAATATGGAAGCCACATCATTTGTCGATTAAATAAAATAATTGAAATGTTGGGTAATTTAATGTTATAAAGAAAAAAATATCCATGATTTAATGGATAAGCTGACCAAGTACTCATCTGCTATACTTACAGCTCACGTTAAATCAATTACAGGTTCTCCCCAGGATACGATGGCCCGACTTACGATTTTACAAAGTTACGATGATTATTGTGATCCGCTAAAAATTGTAAAATATTTAGAAAATATTTAAAATTCGTGGGCAGGCATCGCTGGCAGGCCAGCATAATGGCGTATGACGTACGCGGATGTTCAGATGACACCCGGAAATGCCACACACTCTCCCGTAACTCACAGTTACCTTGCGTATCGGTGTACTGTACAGTGCATTACCTCGGGGTTTGTTTGTGATTAATAACAGAGCAGCTTCAGCAGAGGCTGTCTGTAGCCGGAGCTCAGTGTTTGTGTAGCGGGGTGTCGCGGCTGGACGGAGCTCAGAGACACAGTGCAGATGCCCACATCATACAGGTGTGTGGATCTCTCTGGCAAACTCTCTCTTTTGACAGAAATGTGATTTAAATGAAATCTCACTTAAATGTTAACTCGCTCCACAGATTGAAATATCGGTCTCTCTCTTAACCGAGCACATAAAGAGCTCGTAGCCCCATGGAGCATGGCAAAAAAAACCCTCTACAAAATAAATATTAAAACAACTGAACTTCAACTGATAACATAACTACATATTCTTTAAACTAAAACAATGCCACAGGACTACACAATCACTCATTTTACCATATTAAAACTTTACAATTCATTTTCAGCTCGAGCTGCCTGAACCAGGAAGTAAACAAGGATATAAGATGGCAGTCGTAAAGCGACAGTACCGAGAATACACACACTTCCAAATTGCACATTTTTCTTAAATGGGACTGTGGTCTGGACACAAATATTTTAACTAATCAAATAAAAGAACATTTGAGATGTTGATGAAGTTTCAAAGAAACAGGAAAAACAATAAATTCTATACATATAGTTTCGATTTCTAAGCTAGGCTGAGATACCCCTGAGGTCGTGATTCAACACAGTTGTTCAACTTACGAAGTTTTTGACTTACGATGAGTGTGGCTGAATGCCTCTCCATCATAACTTGGGGACTACGTGTAATAATTTTATCCATACAACATGGAACAGGATTCCGTAGTTGTTGTTGTTTTGGGTTTTTTTTTTTGAGTGCATGAATAATCCAAAAACCTAAGACTATCCTGTGCACTGACAGATTTAACTGAAGTTCTAAAATTACTTGGTACAGCCTGTCTAGGTAGGCTGCACCTGTAGGCGTAAGAGAACACTGTGTCTACTCTCTGTTAACTTGAGCTTAAAATGTGGGAAATATCTAGATCAATCACCTGCCATTTCTGAAATATCACTCAGCGCACATTTTGGTTTTAGGTATAGGAAACTTTTTCTGCAAATAACAGAAATGTTTACAATATATTTTGGGGATTCCTTCAAAAAAAAAAAAAACAGCTATCACAGACCACGAAGGCATGCAGAGTTAGCAGGAAATGCCAATACTGTTTTAAGTAACTCGAGTTTAGCAGCACCACTTTGTCAATAAAACACTCCATTCTTGGGAGAAAACAAGTTTTATTTTGTAAGTGAATTAGATTTCCAATAATCAATTAGACAGAAAACAGTCCCGCTGGCTTTAGCACACAATATAAAAAGAACCACGGACTTCTATGCAAAATGTATTCAGCAAATCTATTCAGTAAAAAATACATAAGCAACCTATTTCTGTATCAAAGCTTGTTTAGTTAGATCAGGGGTTGTCGAGACATATATTACCCAGAGCTAATTTGCCCACATTAACCAAAAATCACACACCATGGAAGAGCCATCTTTTTATAGTCAGTATTTTATTGGTATATAATTTTACATATGTCTGAGTACGTTCTAAACTAATATATTATATACACATATGTACAGTATATTGTTGAAATCAGCATAGGTATTCCACCACTTTCCTCAAAACTTGTTTTTATGTCTTCATAATGGTGTTCGGTGTGTGGTTTCAGTCCAACCTGGATACATAATAGATCTGTCAGATTATTTAATCCAGTCTAACAACTCGAACTCTCCTCTACTTTCAGCTCAGATCTAGACTTTTCCCCCAGCATCTCTGTGGGAAATGGTTTCTGAATGGTTTTTTGTAAAATGTTTCTCAACATTTAAATTTTTAAATTGTTTTCTGACAGTTCCAGGTTAAATATATCCAGCGTCAAGTGAATATAAACTCTATAATGAATTTGTCTCTGAATACAAAATGTAGCTGGATAAGATGCTTATGTCTGCATTGCTATACTTTATCTGTATTAGAAGTTATGAAATAGACTAATCCTGACAATTAAAACAACTCATCATTAAAACATTTGGTGATAAAAGGCCTAGCAGAAGATGGTTTTATCTTGACTGAAATTATGATTCTGCTGTGGAGCCACAAGGCGGTAATAAAAGTGCTGCTTGTCATACTAAAGCAGCATGTTGCCAACCCCTGGGCTAAAGGGAAACATACACTCTTTGTAAATAATGGATGATCTTATTATGGCTACATCACAATATAATTCACCTGATTATATAACAATTCAATAACAGCATTTCAAGCACTATGGGGAGACTAAGCCAACTGAGATTTAACATATGCTACAGATAGTAACTGCACAGGAATACAATTCTTTGCGCTTATAAAAAGCAGTGAAATTGATGGGAAATTTGTACTGAAATATATATCCACATAAGCTATTTTGTGGGATTTCACATTACAACACTTCTTTGAAACATACCTGTGTTGTGTAAACACTGAGCGTCTAGGACTTTCCCATTTTACTGTGAGCGCTGTTAAATGTTTTCTTATGTTTTGCAGAGAGAAGCTACCAGCTGTAGTCCATCACGATCACTAACAGGAAGTTAAAAGAATTTCAGTAGGTGCAGGAAGAAATTTGACCCTGTGTTGATTTCAGAAAACTGAAAATAAACTACAAATTGTTCCCCTTAATGCTTGGATTTTTTATTTTTTTTTATTTTAAAGATGTATGTTTTACAATCGTTCGGACAAAGAAAATGAACAGTTCAAAGAAATTGCTATTAAGGCCCAATATTGCCAAACATATCCATGATAACATTCATGTCCTTGTATGTACACTTCTGCCCACACTTGTACAAGAGTTACACTTTAAAATAAGCCACCATATGCATTTATATTTCTTTCGGGCTGCCCAGTTATCAAACTAAGAGCCTGAGACCTGGATTAAGTGCATCTTCTTCGCAATAAATGGCACATATAGGATGTAAACAAATTTTGAACATCTATCATGTTTCAGACGATCTCTAGACTAAAATAGTCCAACAATAGCACTGTCTATAGGTTGCACACCTGATAAAATGGAATGTAGCATAAAACTATTGTAGCTCAAAACTGAAGACTCTGATGTTGGTTCATGTCCAAGCCGGAACACAAATTGCTCCCATGTTCCTGGGTGACATGCGTGGGGTGCATAGGTCCTAATTTAAGTGTGATAAAACACTGCAACACTTTGGTTGACCTGCAAAGTCAATGAACCTCGCTCCCACTTAAAGAAAATTGCGATGATTTGAAACAGTAGGTGAAGCAATTTAAGAAACTGGAGGAATTCCTACCTGGCGGGAGGTGAAGGGAGGTGTAACCAATTCCGAGTATAATGTTTTTGCCTGGGGAACGTAATTAACTCCAGGATGAGGATGTCCAGCTAGAAATGACTGAAGCTTAGGTATGATATGCATTTAGAAGTCAGAGCACTTTGGGATTCATCCCATAGCAGACAAAATCTTGAAGCATTTTTATTAACCAGGGGAGAGGTGTTTTCTGAAATGCTAGGAATATTTATCAGAACATGTATAAGACACTATGAATTATTTATTTCCCAGAGCTTGGAGATTTGGAAAAGCTGTTAATTGCTGTCGTGACACAATTTCTGCTGCCATAGTGAAGCTTAAAGGTTTGTATTTCCCAAAAACAGCTGTACATTTGCTTCAGAGGATAATGTTACCTACAGTAAATACCCTAGACTTCTACTTTTCAAAACACTTAGTCAGGTATTGGACACTGTAAAGTAATGCCTTTACAATGTACAATTGTAGAGAAATTATTTATATGATTTATATTCCCAATATCCGGTGTCACCCAGAGGAGGTTGGTTTCATTTTCAATGTGGTTCTTCTCCACGTTTCTACCTTGTGTCATCTCAGGGAGTTGTTTTTTTCTTTTTCTTTTTTCTTTTGCTGGGAAATAGCACCCTCACCAAGTCATTGTGCCTTACACCATAGATGATGCATTTAGCTTTATGGCTGGTATCTTTTAGAGTGTTATCTATAGCATCATTATTTCTTCTGCAGTTACCAACCGGAATTAATCAGACTGTCACCTCTGGCCTTAAAATCCCCAAAGGGATTCTACCACAAGTCCTTGTTAAGAGAAAAAGTGTGATATTTAATGACATGTGAAAGTTAAGCCCTGATCAAAATAATATCAAAAGATTGACGATTCCTGTGGATTTAACCTTACTGTGAAAAAAAGTGAGGGCAGCGCAGCTCTATGGACCAGCTTTGTATAAACAGAACTGCATTGAAACTAACGTGGATCATATTGGATGAAATAAGACATAGCACTCTACCATTATGAAGCACCCCACAATGTACTTAGGTTCTGGTTTGCTAGAGATAAAATAGGACGAAATTGATGACCAGCAGCCAAATCAAAAGAGGATACTCATGCAATTACTTACACTCCTTTATGGAAATGGATGGCTGTCTTACTTTTTTCACTATTGCATGACATTTAATTGTGACAGTTCAAAAGCCAGCCGTATTGCTTTGGGCCCTTTATTCTTATTATTATTATTTTATATCCAATTGTCGAATTATACAGGCTTGGATGGAAATGTAGGGAGGACTATGTCTATCAGAACATGGAGAAATAAATCAAAGGGTCAAGATTGCTATCAGAGTCATGAAACATCTCCCAAAACATCTACATCTACAATAATCCCATGCTCCCAAAGCCGCTTTACAGAAATATATAAATTC
The DNA here is from genome assembly GCA_030068315.1 of Chrysichthys thysi. Taxonomy (NCBI): domain Eukaryota; kingdom Metazoa; phylum Chordata; class Actinopteri; order Siluriformes; family Claroteidae; genus Chrysichthys; species Chrysichthys thysi. The sequence continues at coordinate 5,649,995 of JAQLOM010000036.1, read as the reverse complement.
TGGATACAAATATTAAACGGGAATTTCTAAATGCATCCCTAATGCACAAGACAGTGGCAAGGAAAATCTCTCTGAGATGACATGAGGGAAAAACTTTGTGAGAAACCAACTTCGACTCAACCCATCCTCATCTGGGTGGTAATAGATGGTGTGGTTGTGTATAACTTGCAAGGATAACTGATTAGAAGATGATACGAAGATGCACAGTTCAAATTTACTCATGTTAGTGTGGACTAGGCCTTGATATAGTGGTTACACAGAGGATTTCAGCAGACAAAGAACCCACACAAGCATACTTACACTTTAACCCTCATAAAAAAATACTCTAATAACACGGATATGAAAATGGAAATGCCTCAAGCCTGACAAACGCCCACCTGCTCCTCTTGTCTAACAGCGTAGTATCCGGAGCCAAGCAATACTTTACATGGTGTGAATTTACAAATTGGAATCTGTTAGCCATTTCTTGAGTCCTAACCCATTTCAGTCTTTATTGGCTCCTTTCCAGTCTCTTGAATATGCTGCAGTTTTAGTTCAGGCCCCTTGAGAGCCACCCACACCTACAGATGTTAGGGAGTCAGATCCACTATTCCCTCCAGCCCTGACGCCTCTGATGATAGTTTCATACCTCTTCTGATGCCATAACAAATAATTCTAGCCTCTCGTGCTAATTTAGCTTTTACAATTTTCACATTTTGTCCAGTCTGCACACATGAATTCCCCTGGAATTTCTGAATAATAAAAATGCTTTATACTTTTTAGGGTAACAGTAATATTTCTCGTATAAGCTATAATCTAGTACACACATAAGGCTTGTATTGGAATTTGACTTTCAGCACTGTTTGCTGGTTGAAAAGCTCAGCTCTCTCATTTCTCCCCTTCAGTTTAACCCCTATAAAAAAATATAAGCTTCTTTTGTATTGCTGACTTGTGTAAAACACATAAAAATGATAAGTGAAAAAAATTCATTACACTGTTTCTAGGGCTCAATTTGTATACTGTGCATTGTATACTGCATAGCTGCATATTGAAAAACAGAGACCATACATTTTCTTTCAAGGTATACAATCCTGAACATGGATCAGAATGGACTGAAACCCAGCATGACATGTAATCTTCCCGGCTACATTGCATTTGACTGGGTGTTGCATCAAATGAGCCAAGAATAAATACCAACCACCTTGCTGCATTTCTCCAAATGTTATTATAGGATGATCCTTATTGCATCGCTATATAATAATAAAAAACAAACAGTACTCCTCTTATGAAATGCAATCAGTGTCCAATTCCAGAATTTAACAATTTGAAGGTCTGCTGATATGATATATGTTAGTGTGTCTGTCTTTACCTGTGAGTGTGTGGCTTTGGCCCGTGTTCTCGAACACACAAAACTTTAACAGCATTGCAGTTACATCACCATGCTCCAACTGATGCAGCAGGTTGTTAATATCTTGTCTAATCCAAACACACCAATCCCTGGCATGAATACCCAAAGCTCATTGGAATGCAAAATATCCCCACACCTTTTTCAATTAAAGCCATAATTTTACACAGAGGAAAAACAAATAAATGAGCAAAATCATTAATCTTTTTCAGATCGGTGCTACAAAGTACATGAATTAAATCATAAAATCGTTCTTTCAAAGCAAATTGTTTCAGGTTTTTTTTTCTGGGACCAAGCATAACAGTACACCAGTGTTTGTAAGAATAATCTACAGTATAGTATGAAGCAGTGAGGCTGATTTCTTTCTAGCCCTGTAGATTCATACTAATAGTTTCATTGTCAAGCAACCAGTAGATAACCTTCCCAGCTAACATTATGACCAGTCATCACTACAACCCAGACACTGCTACACTATTTATCCATCCTGAGGATTATCAATTGCTAGGAGAATGCCATTTCACAGACTTAGGGTACAAGAAAAGCTTGATCGATCAACCTTGGCTAAATTTTGCCCAGAAATGTTTTGCCAAAAGCAGACTATCTCTGTACTGACCTTTTATTATTATTGTTTTTCTTTATTTTTTTTTATTATTTTATTTTTTTTATTTTTTTATTTTGAGACTCACTCGGACCTGGACTAAATGAAAGAATTACTGGATGACACTGAGACTTACCTTCCAATAAACCTTCTGTTAAACATCCAGGTAGGTTCAATATCTTCATGCAGCATTATAGTTTGTTCTTGACTGGATGTCTTGGCAGACTTTATAGCGCCAACTTTATGGCGGTGTTAATATTCAGGTCCATATTATATTCCGTTTCATCTCTCCTCTGCCACCTCTGTTAGATCAAAGTGCCTCATAATGAGCAATAACAGTCTACAATGAAAGCATCTATACTATCTATTTCTTGATGACCCCTATAAGTTTAGTCACAATGGTAATCTATAGCTTCATGCTCGAAATTGACACAAAACTGACCCAAAAGTCTGTGTGTATGTGCATTTGTGTGCTTATATTTAATGCATGCATATACCATGCATATGGTGTAGACCATCTAATCTCCTGTCTATATGATCAAAGTCAGATTTTTTGAAGTACGGTATTCGTCTTCTTCCGCTTAATCCTGTACAGGGTCGCGGGGGGAAGCTGGCGCCAATCCCAGCTGACATCGGGTGAGAG
>JAQLOM010000036.1:5610897-5621640 GCA_030068315.1 Chrysichthys thysi | reverse complement strand
TTTCAAATATGTCACTATGTTTTTTTCTGTCATTTATTGTGTTGTTTCATGAACAACTGGTGCATGAAAAGCCTTTCCATCAGCATGCCAAGGCACGGTAGATTGTACAGGAAACGTTCTAAATATGACATTTCTCTTGAGGTTATTATGACCTCTGTATGCATAATCATCTATTTATTATAAGAAATGATTGTCTATATGGTTTAAAAATATGTAACCACTGAAATTGTTCCATGACTGTAGGTGAAGAAGTGGCTATGTCTGAACTGCCAGGTGCAGCAGTTATCAGGGGCTTCACTTGCAGAGCCACAGGGTAAAAACGTCCTGCCACAAGGGCCAGCAGAGTGGAAGGAAACTCCAGTCGTATATCAGAAGAAATCAGTTGTCTCCACAGATGTCACAGACAACAATCAGAGATTTTCTGAAGTTGGAAAATCAGAGGACCAACCCCTTGTTTCAGCGACACAAAATCCCACTTCTACTGTTTCAATAGCGGAGCCTTCTCCTCCTAAGTCTTTTCAACCTCCAAAATCTGAACCTTGGAAAGAGGATGATGGTTCAGCCATTGCTCAAACTTTGGCAAAGGCTGCATCACTTTTGCCTGCATCTGTAGAAACAATTACCTCTGGGGAGACAAAATCACCTCCTGTTCCGAAACTAGAAGAAATGAAACCTGCAGATGAAGCACCAAATGCTCAGTCTGTCATAACACCATCTGCTCTTGAAAAGGGGGATGCAGATTTACCCAAGCTTCAAAAATCTTGTCCAATCTGCAAGGACATATTCAAGAAAGATCCTCCCAACTACAATAATTGCGATTCCTGCAAAGCCACTGTGTGTAACCTTTGTGGTGGACTGAACTCCAGGGCAGGAATAACTGAGGTAAGAGAAAATCCAACTAAATATTAGTAGAGGTAGTAGTATTATAGTACTGTATTTTTATGTGAACAATTTTTGCTGCATTGTCTTCTTATTTTCTAAAATCTTAATAGAGATATTATCTCAATCCTCTTGATATTTTTTTTTAAGATTTAAGTACTGCTTTTTTCCTCTATAGAAGCAGGACTGGTTGTGTGTGAACTGCCAAAGGCAGCAAGCACCAGGACTTCTTCCTGCAAAATCAAAGGAAGGACTTCCTACAGAATCAGAGAAGAAGACTCCATCTCCAGGTCCTACTAGGAAAAGTATAACAGCAGGTGATACAGAGCATGATCAGATATGCACAGTAAATGGAAAACCTCACGACAAATTCACCTCAGAAGAAACCCCAAAAGCCACACCTAGTGTGGCAAAGAATAGGGAATCTCACCTTGAATCTGTTGAACCACAAAATATAAAACTATCAGAAAAACAGTCTGGCCTCTTTGGCTTCAGTTTTGGTGGTACTAAGTCACGTCCACCTTCTCCTCAGTTGGCTGCCTCTGCAGTTTCTGGGAGAGTTTTAGGTTTTGGAACATCCTTCCTCAGCTCAGCCTCTAATCTGATATCTTCAGCTGTTCAGGATGAACCATCCATCACACCACCAACCTCTCGTAAGGGTTCTACAATTTCTTTAAAAAACGCTACAACTCCACCTTTATCTCACAAGAGTACAGCAGCACACCAACATGGGGAAAAGAAAGAAACAGAAAATAAACTGGAAGACCGGTTGGCAAAGGAATCAGTCCCTCTTCAGAAAAAGGATACAGCTTGTCCACTCTGTAAAGCTGACCTCAAGGACGAGCCACCCAACTATAACACCTGCACACAATGTCAAAATATTGTGTGTAACCTTTGTGGATTTAGTCCTGTTCCACAAGAAACTGAGGTAAGATACGACATATAATCATTCTTTCTGCCACTGTTATGTCGACACAATACACAAGAAGACATGTCAAATTAGCTTTGCAAAAATGGTGTCACCTTATGTTTGTCCATCAGAAGTAAAGAAAAAAAATAACTTGTGGTTTAAAGGTTAAGTACATATCATATGGATTGATGTCTAAGATGTCTAAGACAGGTGAAGCCTCTGAAGAGTGCAAATGATTTGCCTGTACAGTGCTTACACTGTCAAATTTTTGTGGCAACCAAAAATTCATGATGGTAGTTGGATGCAGTTAAAGGTGCTAATTCATATATGTGCTTCATTTCCAATTCATACATGTATAGGTGATTCTCAGAACCTCTTTCATGTACCAACAGGTGTCAGAGTGGCTGTGTTTGAATTGCCAGATGCAACGAGCCCCAAGACCTCCTCTTGCAAAAACCCAGTCAGAAGTTAACAAGGTAACTTCACCAGCAAAGAAGAAAGAGACTCCGGCTGCAGCTGCTCCACAGAAGAACCCAGGCCTTCCAGTAAATGCCAAAGATGAGAAGCCATCTGAAATTGGAGAACCAGTAGATAAACCTATTACATCAGAGTCCCAAAAATCCACTGTACCCTCCACACAACCTTCTCCTGCAAAATCTGAACCACTACAAAAAGCTGAACCTCCGAAGGAAGAGTCAAGCTTATTTGGTTTTAGTTTTAGCAGTAATCGATCTCGGCCACCATCTCCTCAGCCTGATATTTCGGCTGTTTCTGGAAAGGTTCGAGGGTTTGGCTCCTCCTTTCTCAGTTCTGCATCTAATTTGATCTCATCAGCTGTTCAGCATGAACCTTCAACAACACCACCAACATCCCGTAAAGGATCTACAACTTCTCAAACATCTGTAAAAATGACTCCAACTCCATCCACTTCTCACAAGGTGCAAGTGGAACAGATAGAACCAGAAACCAAATTGGAAGTCCAGTTGCCAAAGGCAGATACACCTCTCTCCGAGTCACCTGGGGCTTGCCCAATCTGCAAGGCCGATTTAAAGAAGGATCCACCTAACTACACTACCTGCACTGAATGCCAGAAAACAGTGTGTAACCTTTGTGGATTCAATCCTGAGCCACAAGAAACAAAGGTAAGACACCATATGTAAATAAATGCTACCTGTATTTTTGTAAAAAAAAAACAACAAAAAAAAACCATTGTGTTCCTTTATATTGCTTCAGACAAAAAGTAGTAATGTTTTCAGCCCAAAACATCATTACACAAATATCACTATTAAATGATAAACACTTAACACAGTTATCTTAATTATATAATGCTGTTGGGAAACTGAGATGTTGAAGATGTCTTGTCATATTAGTCTTCTCTGTCTTGTAGTCTCAGAGCGTTACATGTGTTTTATTGGAATTGATTGGAATGATTTGTTAGATCCCCCTCTTATCAGTATGACATGATGCTTGCCAATCAGTGTAATAGCCTGAATGGGTAAATTTGGGCAGTTAATGATGTCCCATAATTGTATCTAAATTGTCAGGACGATTAAGAAAGTTTTTTATTTTTGGTCATTCCAACCAGTCCATCTCTCTCTCTCTCTTCAAAAACATTCAAATGTCTTCAATTAATAATTAATAACTTGCAATAATTAATTATTTGCAATAATCCAGAAACTGTTTTTTACCAAACAGGGTAAGAAATGGTTATGTTTGGACTGCCAGAAGCAGCAAGCACCAGGACGTCCACCTATACAGCCTCAACTAGAGGCAAACAAGGTACCTCCACCAGCACCAAAGCAAGAAGCTCAAACTACAGATGATCCACAGAAGAAGCCAAGTCTTTCAGGAGATGCCACAATAAAAGTTGAGGAAGTTGTGAAAAAAGAGGATAAACCTAGTCCAGCAGAGTCACAGAAACCCACTGCGGTTCAGTCAGCACAACAGTCCTTTCCTCACACACCTGCAACACCAAAAAAGGCTGAAACTTCAAAGGAGGAGAAAAGCTTTTTCAGCTTCACTGCTGGCAGTGCTACATCACCTTCACCTCAGCTTGATAGCTCTGCTGTTTCTGGGAAGGTTCGAGGCTTTGGCTCATCCTTTTTTAGCTCAGCATCTAATTTGATTTCATCAGCTCTTCAAGATGAATCTTCTGCCACACCACCCACCTCTAGAAAAGGCTCTACAATTTCTCAGAGATCTGAAAAGGACAGTCCGACACCACCTACATTACACGAGGGGTCGACAGCACAGAAAGAAAAAGAAAAAAACGAATTGAAAACTAAATCCACTGACCACTCAATTGTGTCACCTTCTACTGTTGAAAAAGATGAACATCTCAATAAGCCTCTTAATCCTTGTCCACTGTGCAAGGTGGCTCTCACGAAAGATCCACCCAACTATGACATCTGCACCGAATGTAAAACCGCTGTGTGTAATCTTTGTGGATTTAGTCCTATGCCACAACGAACTGAAGTAAGTTGATACGATTAACCCAAACACTAAATCATCGGTGTGTTCACATTTCGAGTCGAGTCAGGCATGTGTGCGGCTAGATTTAGCAAAAACAGAGGAATGTCTCTGTTACATGTTATTATGACCTTGAATTGAGTTGATTTTTTTTTTTTTTGCATGATATCGACTCGAGTTAGAAGTAGTATTGAGTCGAGTCCCCCTGAAATTCATGTATGCTATTCAGGGGCAATATTTAACGCATAAATATGACAGCAGTAATTAATTTGTTAAATGTCTTAATCTTAATTGTCAATCTTAATCAGAGACATTGCTTAAGTACTTTTTATGGATGAAATAACGAACCATACAAATTTTCTGCATGCCAGCAAATCGAATTAACAACAGCAAAAAATAATTATTTTATTTATTGGAATAATTCAAATAAAACCTTAAACATGATACAATACTTTTATGTATGTAAAATATGTGCATGTACATTACACAAGGTATACATGGCGGCGTTAAATTGTGTGTTGCCTGTCTACGTATACACAATATAAAAAAATCAGTAAATAAAATAACTGTAGATACATTATTTTTAACCCCTGCCTCACCACCATTTTTCTAAAAAAAAAAAAAAAAAAAGTGTCTATGATGTGCTGGATCCAGTGATTGATCCATTTATAAGTGCAAAATCTGAATACATGACAAGAAAAAGTAATGTCTCACTGTAATGCAGATATTAAACCTGCACATGTAATAATCATTTTTTGGTTTTTATATCATTAATGTATGCTATGGCTCTACAGGTGAAAGAATGGTTGTGTTTGAACTGCCAGATGCAGCGAGCGCCAGGAGCTCCTACACAGCCAAAACAAGAAGTCTCCAAAGTACCACCACCAGCGTCACCACAACAGAACGTGAAATCTCTTGCTGGAAAGCCAGAGGACAGACCTACTCAAGTGGAGACAAAGAAATTAATTTCTACCCCTTCAAAGCAGCAATCCACTGCTCCAACACCAACAAAAGCTGAACCTTCAAAAAAGGAGTCCGGTTTCTTTGGTTTTGGTGGGGCTCGTTCTCGATCTCCATCTCCTCAGCCAGCTGTCTCTGCAGTTTCTGGAAAAGTTCTAGGCTTTGGGTCTTCACTCTTTAGCACAGCATCTAACTTAATTTCTTCAGCCGTTCACGATGAGCCCACAACCCCACCAACACCACGTAAGGGTTCTGCTACTTCTCAAACTTTGGTAACGTCCACATCAACTTCTCTTCCTTCTTCTCAGAAAGGATCTGTAGAGCCAAAAAAACATCACACTAAAGAAACCAATGCTCCAGCCAAAGAGGAAAAACCTCCTGCTGCAAAGCAACAAGAGAATAAACTAAACGAAAAGCAGGTCAATATGACTATGTTAACAGACGAATCTCCAAAAGTAGAAGAAACTTCTAAACATCAGAATGTTGCTTGTCCTCTCTGTAAGATAGCGCTTAATATCGGCTCAACTGAAGTGCCTAACTACAGTACCTGCACAGAGTGCAAGGAAACAGTGTGCAACCTCTGTGGATTCAACCCCATTCCCCATCAGACTGAGGTAATATATTTTCCCATTTTTGATTCACTGCACATTTTGATTCACTCTGTTTTCTGTTGTTTAAAATCCAATCAAAAATGTAATCAATGACTTGATTTTATAGGTTTATGAATGGCTTTGCCTAAACTGCCAAACACAGAGAGCATTAAAGGAAATCAGACCACAAGAACCCCAAGCAAAACCAGATATTGTATCCATTTCAACACTGTCTGATGCTTGTGAAACCAACTCGAAGGATATACCTCAGGCTCACACATCTCACCCAGATGTGTCTGATGTAGATCAAAACAAAGCGTCTAATCTAACTTCTGTTCTGACTGATCACATCTCAAATACAGACACAACCCAAGTGAAAGATGCTGTAAATGACACGGGAGTTAAAAAAGCTCAGGAAAAAGAACCTCTTGTTGATAGTAAGGAGGGGGCTCCAACAAAAGACATGCAGATTTCTGAAGCGACAGCTATCATGGAGGAACAAAAGTCTGCAGTTCCACAGAAACCTGGAGTTGACCAAGAAGCAACTGGAAAGCCAACAGATAGTAACTCAGAAATAAAAAGTGTTCTGGAGAAACCTGAGCAATTGCAATCAAAATCCTCTGCACCAGAACTAGAAATTTCAAAACAGGAATCGGGCTTCTTTGAGTTTGGATTTGCCAGTACTAAATCTAAATCTACACCAAGTAAAGCTTCTGATACAAGCACAGGGAAACTCTTTAGCTTTGGTGGTTTGAGTGAAGCTCCATCATCACAATCTGCCTCTTCTGTTTCTGGAAAGGTTTTAGGGTTTGGTTCTTCTATCTTCAGTTCAGCTTCTAATCTGATCTCATCAGCAGTTCATGATGAGTCCTCAAAAACACCACCAAGTTCTCGTAAGGGTTCCACAGTTTCGCAGATATCTGTTAAATCAGCCACACCACCAACCTCCCGTAAAGGTTCAACAGTTTCCCAAGCTTCTCTTAAAACACCACCAACTTCTCGGAAGGGCTCTGCTGCTTCCCAGGCCTCCTTCAGGACTTCTCCTACTGGAGATATTAAACCATCTGATTCACAAAAACAAGATGAACCGTCAGCAGAGAAGAACTCAAAGGTCACGCCAGACGGAGCATCTTCAGAACCTGCCAAACCATTTGATTCACACCATATTGAGAAGACACCAGATGAGAAGGCAGAGGTCAAAGCATCTGCTCCTTTGCCATCAGCCTCAAAACCTGATCAGTCTTGTTGTCCTATCTGCGAAGTGAAGCTGAGTACGGCCTCTGAAGACCTGCTGAATTTCAACACTTGCACTGAATGTAACAACAATGTATGCAATCGGTGTGGATTTGATCCCATGCCAGATCAGACTAAGGTGAGACATGCACTAGAAAATTGTAAAATATAAAAGTATTTATATATTGAAGAAATTTAATTTGCTCTTTCACTATCATGTCAGTATGATCGTTAGTTTGATTATAAGTTTAGTAAGCATACTGATGAAAAATCAGAAAGCATGCATTGATAAAGATGGTCTAAATTTGTTACAGGTAAAACACTGGCTTTGCCTGAATTGCCAGAAGCAGAGAGCAGAAGGAGGAATAAAACCAACAGGAAGTTCCATGATAAAACCTCCCCCAGTACTGCACAAAAAGGACAGTAAGCCACCAACTTCAGAGCACAAATTAGTTGAAACATATGCTGTACCTATCGATGGAAAGACTTCCTCTGTCCCAGCAGCAGCAAAGAAAGAGCAGAAAAAGCCAGTCTTGAATGAAAATGTGCCTCCTCCAAAAACAGAGACACCCCAACAAAATGCACAAGAGCAGAAAGCTGAAACAACTCAGAAACAGATGACAAAATGTACAGAGTCACCAGCCACGTCCACGCCACCATCACAGGCTGAGATGCCAAAGCAGCAATCAGGATTTTTTGGTAAGTCTCAGCCTACTGCTACTAAGTCCACTGAATCAACAACTGGGAAGCTCTTTGGATTAGCTGGATTGACTGAGACAGCCAGATCACGATCACCGTCACCACAATCTATGACTAATGTCTCTGGAAAGTTTTTAGGATTTGGATCAAGCATCTTTAGTTCTGCCTCTAATTTGATTTCATCAGCTCTTCAGGAGGAGTCATCTCCACCAGTCTCCCGCAAAGGTTCTACAGCATCTCAATCAGCCTCTACACCACCTGCTTCTCGCAAGGGTTCTATAGTCCCAACTGGAGAGCCAAAAGTTCCCTTTTCAAAGAAGGTAGATGACAAGCCAGTAGAAAAGAACATAGAAGAACCTAATATGACCAAAGCAAAGCCATCAGTTATTGAAAAGCAAGAATTCATGCCTGAGTCTGTGGAAGTGACAGTACTGCCCAAAACTCCTTCCACAGCAAGTCAACCAACTTGTCCACTTTGTAAAGTGGAACTGAATGTTGGCTCAAAGGAACTTCCCAACTACAATACATGCACAGAATGCAAAGATATGGTGTGTAACCTCTGTGGATTTAACCCCATGCCTCACCTTGCTAAGGTAAGCCATTTTTCTGGTGAATACATGATGATTTTTTTATTTTTTTATTTTTTGCAGTCTGGTTTGCAAACCTCCTGGTTGAATGCCTCTTCACAGGATCCTGATAAACTGTTGTATATGCGTGAATAGGAAACCGACAGCTGGCTGTTTAGATAATGTTACTGGCAGATGTTTGTCAAAGAGGACAAAAGCAACTTTCAAGTGCAGTGTAGTCAGATACAATATTCAGATAAAGCTGAAGCAGCATATGCACTTAAATTTGTCTATATGGTGAAAGTGTGAATTAAAAACTATTTAATTGATTCTTGCTACTGTTGACAACTATGCTACGGCTTAATCGATGATTCTACTGTATCTTTTACTCCTAATCTATAGTTGTTGAATTCTCCTTGAGTGCATTTTTGAGCAGTGACTTCTCGTTCGGAGTATGAGAACATCTAAGTGACTGACGGTTCGTAGAAAGTAAAAGCTTTTGCCCTGCATATTTTAATGACTAACACACAAAGCTATCAGACAGCAAATCTGGACATGTGGTTTCCTGGGTGGCTCATAACATCTATTTTGCCCACTGAAATGCCAGATGGCTTTTATTATACCGTTGTGGTTTCAATTAGGACTTCACAAAGGGTTTTATATAAGAGCAGGTGGGCAATAAAAGAAGTACAGTTAGTGGAGTTATTCTTATTTATCCACCTCCCTCAGATAGCAGTCGTGGCTTCAGATGTCATCAAAGCCATATGAAATAAGTCATTTTATACTTCAAATGTAGAAAGATTTATTAGACTGCTTTGCTGTCTGTAAACAGGCATCACAAAACAGGAATAGAAATCCAAGTGCCTTAGCTGAAGTTCTGTTGGGATGTTGGTCGTCATCATATATGAGCAACCTTTAATATGCGTCTGACTGGTGAGTCTGGTGAAAGGTAGCCACTATATGGATTAAATATGTCAGTTGAATAACAGGCTATCCAAAGATGGTTAAATGCATCTCTACATTAGAGAGAATCTTGAGTAGCTTGGAGAAGTATGTGTATGCGCTAGTATTGGGATGGGCAAAATAATAAATATAATATATCTTGGTTGTTTTAGGATGGCCCATGATCTCCAGTCATCTCACAGTTATTTACCACTTGGTGTTTTTTTTTGTTTTTTTTTAGATGGTTCTGCAAGATCCTGAATAAAGCAACTGATCTTATTTCCCTTTTGATAAAAATAAAGCTCTATAAATCAATATAGCCAGACTTACCAATGAAACATACAGTAAATAATCCGATTAAATAAAATGCTAAATTGGTCAATTGGAAAAGTAATTGATCAGTAATTGAATGGTTAAATATGTTTAAATACTGAACACGTTAGCAGAATTGATTTGCATGTTATTTTGCAGTGAGGATGAACTATTCTTAGATAAATGAAGTCGCTTAAAAGCCCTGGTTTTCACCTGGTTTATACCCATATAAGGGTACAGTGGTATTACATCCTCGCTCAGGTAAAATGTCAAGGCATTATTGATGTCTCTCCATCGTCTACTTGTACGTGGTGCCTTTTATTAAAAACATTTATTTTTGTCTTTGTTTTAGTCTGGTTTCAGAACGCAGTAGTGTTACACTCATGCACGCTGTGCGGTTTCTAGATTCCAGCACACTCTTTGAAAAATTCATTGGGTTTCCTCAAAAGGCCAATACTGCCTTTGAACTTTTCTTTGTGCCATGCCGGTTGTGTGAAAATGCAGCAGCTCCATAGAAGTAATGTTGAATTTTTGGGCAGCAACTTGTCAATGCTGCTATGTTGGCCAACAAAACAAAGTGGATACTTAAGCTAAGGAACGGCCTTCTTTTGGCTTATTTGTTTGACTGTATGTGTGTCAGTGTGTAAGTTGGCCTGAAGAGTAAAGTCTGGTTCATAAAAGAACCTGGGGTGCCATGTCTGAATGGTTTCAACACTGTCGAACTGTCAAATTGTGTATCTCCCACCTTTGGTTCTCTCTGTCTGTGTGTGTGTGTGTGTGTGTGTGCGTGTGTGTGTGTGTGCGTACATGTGTCTGCAAGAGGTTCTTTTCCCTGAGTTTTTTTTAACTACCAAGCTAACCTGCTAATCTGTTAACCAATCTGGATTATTTTATTGTAAAGGGCAAAAAATTATGTTTGCATCAAAGTTAACTTTATTAACATAAAGCATACTAACAGAATGCACATCAGAATGACATGGTGAGCTCATCATACACTTAAAATAAAAAAAAAAGACATGCAAAAAGACACATGGATAGTGAGGAAGCATAGTATCTATGTACAACTTGCATGTGGCCTCCAAAATGTACACTTCTTTTTATGTCTTTATTCGTCTTCTGCCGCTTAATCCTGTTCAGGGTCGCGGGGGGAAGCTGGCGCCAATCCCAGCTGACATCAGGTGAG
>JAQLOM010000036.1:5586606-5603031 GCA_030068315.1 Chrysichthys thysi | reverse complement strand
TTAATATCCTGTTTGCCCCCCCCCCCCCAAACATTTAAGCTAATACACTGCGTGGTCAAATGTATGTGAACACCTGCCTGCCCACTACCTTACGTGCTTGTTAAACATCTTGTTCTAAAATTATGGGCGTTAATATGGATTCGTCCTCCCTTTGCTGATCTAAAATGATTTCTGGGAAGGCTTTCGCCATTCAGAACATGGCTAAGGGACTTTCTGCCAGTTCAGCCATAAGAGCATAAATGATGCAAGACACAATGATCTGGCATGTAGTTTAAGTTCGAGTTCTTCCCAAATGGTTAGGTGTGACTGGGATGATTTCTCTGTGTAGGCCACATAAATTTTTGGCAAAATATGGATTTGTGAAGATCATTTTGTGCACAGTGGGTAACAGTTTTGAACCCTTTATTTCCAGTAAATGGAAAAGTAAATGCTGCAGCATAGCTAGACATTCTAGACTATTCTGTGCTTCTAACTTTGAGGTAAGGTGTCAAGAAGGCTGACACATGAGTGTGATGGACATGTGTCTACAGATTTTTGGCCATATTATGTACCATCAACATTGTTTATCATTTTATTAGTGATATGGTTTAATATTTGAAATGCTCTTCTTGAATAAATGTTACCCATTTACTTTCCACACTGTTCTCTACTGTCATCAGATACTTTATAACCAAATTGAATTGCATTGGTCCACCATTAAACTACAGATAAATGATTGAGTACCCTGTTACTTTCAAAAATCAAAAGGATAATTAACTGGCTAATGAGGTCAAAGTTCAGAGGGTGAACAGTTTAAAGGACATGCTGCACTCCAGAAAATGGAAATTTAAACCTGTTTGTTACTGAGACTTTTTTTTTACTGTCGTGTCTAATTGCACCTGAGAGAAAATAACAATGTCCACAGCAAAGTGTGAGAAGTCAGCTTTTATCAGCCAGTGGCTAACTTGAACATATCACATGAGTGCTAATCTTTGTTTCCACTTCTATGGCTCACCACATTACCCTAAATTACTGGTATAATTTAAACAATAGCATTTAGTAACAATTCCAAACTAATCGTAGTATAAAAACAGATGCTATTTTTCATTTTTATTTTTGCAAATGCATAAACAGTGATACTGATTTTATCAATAAGGCTGTTGGTCATTATTTATTCATACAGGGTGAGTGGCTATGCTTGAACTGCCAGACTCTGAGAGCCCTATCTGGTAACCTGGGGGACATGGGACCAAGTTCTACACCGTTACCCACATCTGGAACTGAATCAGCAGCTTTACCCAAAATTCAAGCAATCGAAATATCAGAAGATGGTCAGGCCAGTGAAACCCCTGGGCCTACTGTCCTTAAATCTACAACTGAAGAACAAATTGTGGCCTCAAAAGTACCACCTGTGGAATCTCTTGCTGCTCCCCCTGCTTCTTCGAAAACTACAGAAGAGACCTGCCTTGAAGCTGCTGACAAAACAAACGAGTTGAAATGGATACCTCCAGAACCTACAGTAAGAGAGGAGATGCGGACAACAGAAGAACTCATAGAGCATGTAAGTTCTCAGGAAGCAGAGATGCTCCGGATAGAATCAGAAACACCCCCTACTGAAACTGTCATAACAGAACCTGCATTAAAAAGTGAAATTGTACAACCATTGGTCAGGGCACAATATGAACCAAGACAGGCAATAGACTCTCCAGACATAATAAAGCCTCCTACTGTTGAAGCAAGGCTTGAATATAAGGAGACTTGTGAACTTACGTCTATGGTAATGTACACGACAAATGTTACAGTGAACTCCTTTTTACGAAATCCATTTACCCATTTCACAAATATTATTATTTCTAAACTAACACAAACATATTTTTTTACAGGCAACAAAATTGGCAGAAGATTCTCCATTTCCAGATAAGCTTATTCAAAATGAAGAGGCCATAATTCAGTTAAAGATTACTCCTACTACACCCTATGAGCATGAAAGTATAGTACTGTCTGTATCAGGGGACAAGACAAACAACTTGAAGGTGAATGTTAAAAAGGACCAACTGGGATGTAATATATTTCCAGTTTCCCCTGAATCATACAGTTCATCTGAGGAAGAGCTTAAAGACATTCAGATGGCTAGTGAGTCTTCTTTGAAGGAAACTGCAGTGGAACTGGCCCGTATTAAAGAAACAGTGTGTACAAAGTATTATTCTGATTCTGGAGATGAAGAGTTCATACAAATAAAGGTAAAACAAATGAGTGCAGATAAGGATTTGTCACCAACTTATCACCAAAGTTACATCACAGAACAGGTCAAAGAAAAAGACCACCATATTGTGCATGAAGTCAGTGATGCCGATAATGAAAGTACTGGCCATGAAGCTAAAAGGACCATAAAGCAATGTAATGTATATGAAGAAAGTGCTGATAGTTGCATTTTGTCTCAGGAACAAGAAGCCCAAGTAGGTCAGACCAGTCCTGTCTATAAAACAGTAAAAACATGTCTTCTTAATGATAACAAAATGGAAGAAACCACAGACCTTAACAGTACAAGAGCTATTTCTCTACAACAGAATGTTCCTGTCAGTCAGATTTCTGAAGAGGAGAGTTTAGCTGAAGATTTGTCAAAAGACGGTGGATCATCCAGCATGCAAGCATCCCACGTCACTTCAGGAACGTCATCACCTACGTCGTTGTCCTCACTTGGTGAAGAAAGTGATAGCAGTCCATATCACAAGAAGGAGAGTTTAGAGGGCAGGCAGCAACGGAAAGTTAAACATAGGCAAGGTCAACCCCTTCAAACTGTAGCAGACTCTTCTGAGGAAGAAGAGATCCTGGAGGAAGGAGACAAACTTTTAGAAGAGGAGATACATTGGGAAACTGAGCAAAGGCAGCTCAAAAAGTCTTACGAAAAATCCAATAAAGAAAAAGACAAATTGCTGGATCATCCACCAAATACTCACTCTCAGACAGAGAGCATACCTCAAACTGATGAAGTATTGCCTGTTTCAGAAGTACAAATATATGAGACAGTTTCTTACTTGAATATATCACCAAGTACAGAGTCAGAACAAGAAAATGTTGTTAGTCACCAACTTCCCCCAATGCATGATGCTGAAGAGAAACAGTTAAAGAGTGCAGAGGAGGTATATGAAGAAATTATGCAGAAAGCCCAAGAACTCAAAGCTATGACAAAGAAAATCACTCCACCTGAAATTGAGCCACTGTACGGAGGCATGCTGATAGAGGACTATGTTTATGAGTCACTAGTGGAGGAACCAGCACAGGCTATAGCAGTTAGTCATAATACTACTGAAGATGAATACTTGACTAATGTGTCTGTTCAAGAAACAGGAAGAAAGCTTCGAACACCAGATGAGGCCTATGAAGAGATGCAAAAAAATAAACATCTCATGCTAAAAGATCAAACGACTGAGCATGTACAGGTAAACAAACCAGATTCCACTCTTGTTACTGACACTTGTTATGTGAATATATCAGAAAACTATGAGTTTACCAAGGACCAAGATGAAAATTGGGAGTGGTATGCTGAAACTGCAAATGATGACCTGCTGAATAGGGAAAAAGAAATCATGACACCAGGAACAAGTCCTACACAATCAACTCCTCTGTCACCGGTGTCACCTTTGTCTTCGTCTGATGATTCTGCTGAAGTAATACAAATTCCCTCAAGTGGGGAAGAGGATAATGAAAAGGATGAATTTGCAACTGAACCTATTGAGTGTGCTATGGAGCCTTATAGGGCTGAGTCAACCCCTGCACGAGATCAGCCTGTTACAAACATTCTCTATCCCATTCCTGACCTAAAAATTACCCAGTGTTCATCTGGTGAAGACGAGGCTGAGGATGAAGAGAGCATCACACAAGAGCATGAAATAGGTGCATTAAATGGCATTGCTCAGTGTGAGGACAGATCAGAGGGAGCTTCTGAATTTATCGAATGTTCAGTTGAGGCACAGTCGATAGAGTCTGAGCCCACATCTTTTGGGTCTGAAATTCCTCTAGCAACACCAACACCTGAACGAATGTCCCCTGCTACTGGTTGGGATTCACAAGCATCTCCTCTATCTCCACTTAGTACATCCTTAGATTTAACAGAATTTTCCTCATGCCTTGCAGATCAAACTGCAGGGCAAGCCTCCATTCCACTGAAAACCTTTGTTACGAAAAGTTCAACAAATTTTGGATCTGATTCTGCACAAGTTATAATTTCAATAGCAGACTTAGCAACTGAAGAAGCACACCAAGATTTAGTGAAAACCATTCCTTTATTTAACATTCATAGTCAAGAAATTGTATGCCCCTCCCAAATTGCTTCACCTTCCCAACAAACAGTAGAAGTCTCCACAGCTCCAAGTATACCTGGCATGACTGCTACTAAACCACCACTAGCTCCAAAGCAAGCAGAAGATTCTTCCTCAGCAGATAGTGCTGTTTCTGAACCAACCCAGGTTCCTAAGTCAGCTGACCTTTCAATTTCTAAACCACCACTGACTCCAAAACCAGTTTGCACTTCAAAGCCTACCTCAGATGCAATTATTGTTACAATACAAGATGGGATATCACACCCTGATTCAGTTTTACAGACTGCACATTCAAAAACAATTCTAGAACCAATAAATATTGTAGATTATTCTACCTTTATGTCGACATCTACAGTAACTACAGTGTGCCCACATGAGCAAATTACAGTTTCCGTCCCATCAAGTCCAACTTCAGACATAGCTACAGTATCTTTCATCCCAGATTCTGCAACTGCACCAGCTTATGTGTCACAAACTCCAATTACATGCGGAACCTCAAATCTTTTTATGCCTCATGTTGCGTTTCCTACGTCAGTGCACCCAATTCATGTAACATCTTTAGATCCCATTTCTAGAAATACTGGAAGAGAACATACATCTCCTATCATTGATTCAGAGGACGTTCCAGTTATTGTCGAAATGCCAGACCTAATGTCTTCACCTTCAGAGTATCCAATTCATAGTACATTTGTATCAAACACTTCAGCTATAACAAGTACCTCAACCATTGATAAAAGGCATATTTCTGCCCTAACTGCAGTATCAACATGCTGCTCAACAGACAATCTCACTACAGTCCAAAGCATATCTGTTGCAATGTGCGTTCCTTCCCCTTCCTTATATGTGGAAAAGAGCTATATTTGTTCAACTATTTCAGAGGCAACAAAACCAAGTGCTCCTGTCGATTCTTTCATACAACACCCACATGTTTCCCCCACTATTCCTGCTACAGATATTACAGCTATGACCTCAGCTAGTAAAATTCCTACTCCTTGTATAGATAATGACAAATCACTTGTGGAAGCAACAACAGCCCATGAATTCCCTGTTGCAGTTTCACAAACCTGCCAGTCTGAAGACCATGCTGCAATAAAGGTTTTCCCAACTATAAATCCAACTGTAACCTTAGTAACTTTACCTTCTCTACCAACTCAGTCAATAGTTGTGGACACAAAGCCAAAGTCAGGAACTGTTCAACCTGGAGTAGATGGCTCTCATATTATGACCCCTGCTCTTCAGACAAGACATGATACTACTATCGTTTTGCCAAATGTTGGAAATATACCGATGACAAAACAGGAACCACAGGATATTATTACTAATATGATAGCTACATCTGTTCAACAAGTTACAAGTCCACCTGTTGCTGTGAGTATATCCCCTGTTTTCAGTTCAGATGCTTCTCTTCTTGTGGGACTGGAAGCTAGCTTGCCTAGTGACTTAAGTTTTGTGTCAACACAACTTGAATCTCAAGTGGCAAATATTTCCAGAGAAAGGGCAGATAAACCAGTTATTGATTTTCCACCACCACCTACAGCTTCACCACCAGCTCTACCACCTGATAGTTTACCTAACGCACCTTTTAACCAACAGTCACTGGTACCCTCTACTACTGAGACCGTGAAATATATAGCCAGCCAAGCACCTATGGCATCAGTGCAACAAGTTGCAACCACTATACACAAGTTACCTCCCCCAGTCCCACCTAAGCCGTTTCTACCAGGTGGCCTAGTGTTTAGTCACAAATCAAGAGAAAGTGTAAAACCATCAGGAATAACTGAATCTGCAATTGCCAGTGTTGGGCATGCTGCAACTTTACCAAGAACAAGAGAACCTCCCAAGGCCCTGACGTTGTCCTTGACTGCCCCCACTGATATCAAACACAGTATTCCATCTCCAAAATCTCCCTTGTCACCTAGATTTGCTAAAACTCTTGAGACATATGTAGTTATAACATTGCCATCAGAACCGGGATCACCAGTGGAAGGTATTACAACCCAAGCTCCATTACGCAGACCATCTCTGCCAACTCCTAAGCAGCAGGATCTTGCGATGGTATCAGCAATGTTTACTCCAACTGTGGTGTCTGTACCTCTTACCATGAGTTCCCATCCTGACGCAGTTATCCCACCAAAAGTAATATCTGCCCCTGTTATGACAGCAGCGGTTATTCCAGCACAAACCAGAGATTCTAAACCAGATGAAACAAATAAGAAAGCAATACATAGTCTATCTACTATGATTTTGACAACAGATATGACAGTTACTCCAGCGTCAAGTATGGTTTCAGTCACACAGTCAGAAGAACCAAGCATTGCTTCTGTCCCCCAAGCAGAAACTAGTGTATTACCAACCAACATTTATGAGCAAAAAGCTACCTACTGTGCACCAACTGTGACCACATCAATATATCCTGCACCCACTTTAACTTCATCAGTTCTGACTGAAATCCCAGACCTGTCTATAGAAACCAAAAGGAATATTGTGTCAACAGAGGTCTCAGCATCAGCATCAGATATAGTTTCAGTACCGTATTCAACAGAAACAAGCTTTGTTTTTGTGCCCCAAATAGATGCAGTTATGCAACCAGTCCAAAAGGAAACTTATCGGGAAAAAGCCATTAACTTTGCACCACCTGTAACCAGAACAATATATCCTGGACCAACAGTGGTTTCCATACCCTCTGAAACATCTTCAGTTGTGGATGAAATTCCGGACATGTCTAAAGAACCAAATATAAATACTGTGTCTACAGTGATCTCAGGGCCAGAATCAAGTGTGATTTCAGTTTCATACTCAGTAGCACCAAGCCCTGCTTTTGTGCCCCAAATACAGACAGATACAATAGTACCAATCAAAAAGGAAATTTATGAGGAAAAATCCATTTACTCTGCATCACCACTGAGCACAGGAATATATCCTGCAGCAACAGTGGTTTCTGTAACATCACCAGATACATTGCTTACAGTATCAGTTGTTGCTGAAATTCCAGCCATGGCCAGAGAACCAAAAACAAATAATATGTCACCAGTGATCTCAGCTACAGCATTGGATGCCACTCATATTTCAGCCGCACAAACTGAACGTCAATCAGTTGCACCTAGATCACTGCTAATACAAGAAATACCTGTAGAGCTCACACCAGCAGCTGTTACAGCAAGTATTAATCCACCATATTCAATGGAGCCTTCAGCTTCACATGATATCATGGAAGGGCCTGAGAGGCAAATGATTCAAACAGTTTATCCTGCTCCTATAACAAAGACCAATCTCCCAGTGTCCACAGATAATCTGGCTGTAAAAAGGTTGGAAATGGAAAAAGAGGCTAGTTCCACAAAAGCTCCATCTTCTGACCAGATTCAACAGCACCAAATATATTTTGAATCACAACAAATAGTGCCGTCCTTGCCTACATCAACATATATACCAACTGCACCAGTAACATTTGCTCAATTCAAAAAATCAGTTGAGAGTCAAGAAATAAGAGCAAGTGATGAAGTATTGTCCAGCATGAGCCAACTGTACTCTACAATTGCAACAACTGAACAGCACCAATATGCATTACCCAATATTTTGGCACAAGTTGTCACGACTGAAGTCCAGAGAACTACGACGGTATCTGTTGTTCAAGAAAGAATACCTCTAGAACCTTTTTCAGATCCTACATGCAGACAAGCAACACCTAGACAAAACGGAAAAACACACTGCATTGATGATGTCGTAGATCTCACAAAATTAAAGGTCAGTGTTTCAATGACTGAAAAGGGAATGGATCTGACATCGCCCGAGCCAAATCTGCAGTCTTTCTTAAATGATTCATATAGTCGACAGATAACAGCTGTGCAGCCAGAAATTGTAAACCTAAGTTCTGAAATAACTCCTGCTACAACACTCTCTGTCGTGACAGACGGGATCGCTGTTGTTACCTGCGCAGCAGCGTTCACATACAGCAATAATATTTCAGTTGACACACTCTCCAAGCTACAAAGTGATACTACAATGCCTCTACCTCTTAAAACATACAAACCATTTGAACCCCTGGCACAAATAGTGTACAGACCAGTGAATTCACAACCAAAACCAATAACCAATACAGCGATCCCCGTGAACCTATCATGTGGGCCCAGTGAAACTACCATACCTTCATCTTTACCTGTTACAATGACCCCACTAATCTACACACCTTCCAGTGTACCTATTCATGTTGAACCTTCTGCAGCTGGAGCTATTGATCTCACACTAACAAAGCCAAAGAGAACTATGTTGGCTCTTACTACATCCACTGGAGTGGTTACAAGTGTCGTTGAAGATGATGTGGCACCTGTAGATCTGACAGCAGGCAGGCGAACTGTGTGCTGTGACATCCTTTATAGACTTCCATTCACAGGAAGCTGCAGAACACAGCCTCCAGCAACTACAACAGATAAACAGTTTGGCTTAAGAAACTATGATCATCTTAATGCCACAACCCTAGGTCCCAATGATCTCAGTAATGTAAAAACATTAGAGCTTGGCAGTAATTGGAAACAACAAGCTGACTTGGTCACAAAAAATGGATTTGTCAGGCAAAATGATGCACCAGATGGGGCAATCGATTTGACATCAGCAAAAATGTCAAGAGGTCAGTATTACAGTGCATGTGTATTCTGGTATTTTCCAATTTTTGTGTCATGTTTTCTATTTTTCTTGAGTTTTTTTTAATATATGAACAGGCTCTGATTATTTTCATTCATTTGTTCTTTTTCTTTTTTTTATACAGATGCATGCATGTGCCTTCGTGTTCTCCCTCAGTGTTTTGGCTTTGCATCATGCTAGTATGACACAGAATGATTTATGCATGCTCTCTGGTTTCCTCTTTGTAGTAATTTTTACAAAACAGCATGGCCTACGTATATATTCTAGGTGAGACTACTTGATTTATTGAACTAAAGTGTAAATTTCCAACCACTACAGATGAAGCCCTGGACTACTCAAAGAAAGGGACAATGTCATTTTCTGGGATAACCACCACTTGCTGTTCCCAAGGAATGTCTTCAGGAAACAATACTGTACTAAGATCATCAAATGGAGTTGTGTATTCATCTGTTGTTCCACCCATTCCATCCACATTTGTAATTACCACTCAGCCAGGCTCAGTATTCAGTACAACATGCAACAGTCTCACCACTATAACAGAACCGTTTTCAACACAGATCCAGGATTCGCCATATGATCTAATGAATTCCACTGAATGCAGCCAATCATTATTCTTAGAAACCGATCCAGCCAAGGATATATTGCCTTCTGCTCTCGCTAATCTGCTTCCATCAATATCAGCCTTCCCAGAACTATACTCTGATGCTGCTCTTGAGGTCATTGCAGCCTCTCTGGATGCTCTCGTCTCCCCAAATTTCCCTACCTTGGATGACAGCAAGAGTCAACAGTACCAAGCTGAACATGAGTTTTTGCAATTAGAGAAACTGAAGCAGCTGTGCCTAGCTGAGGAACTTGAATGGGAGAGACAGGAGATACAACGTTATCGTGAGCAGGAGCAGCTAATAGTTCAAAAGGAATTAGAGGAACTGCAGAGCATTAAGCAACAGCTATTACTGCAGCAAGAAGAAGAACGCAAGGCTCATCTCATTCTTCAACAGGAGACCTTTGCCCAGCAGCAGCTACAGCTTGAGCAAATCCAACTGCTACAGCAACAACTACACCAACAATTACAGGAACAGAAAATATATCCATATGGCATAGATGGTATATCTAAAACCAGTAAGTCAGGTGTTATCCTGGATTCCCAGTACTGCAGAGGAGATAATGGGAAGTACTGGCCAGTGAAGGATGACAATATATTATCAAAAGTGACTGTCTCTTCAACTAGCCAAGATTGGCAAACTGCTCCCTCTTCTGATTTATTGCATCATAATCTGAATATACCGAAATCAGAAGATGATCTTAAAGAAACAGAGGAACCTGAACAGGATTCCGAGAAACAGCCTGCCACAGTCAAGCAAGTCACTGGGCAAAATGTAGGGTTAAGTAGTAAGAAAATAAGTAGTAATTGCGTTCAGACAGATGAGGAGGAAGGATTGGAAAGACCTTACCCTGGGAGGAGAAGGAAAAGTAGGAAAAGTGTAGACAGCTGTGTGCAAACTGATGACGAGGATCAGGATGAATGGGATGTCCCTGTTAGAAGCAGACGCAGGTCTCGCTCCAGCAGATATGCAGATGGAGAAAGGCTTAAAGGCTCCAAGGTGTCCAGCATTGCAATCCAAACTGTAGCTGAGATTTCAGTTCAGACAGATCATTCTGGAACGCTAAAGAGGTCACCAGTGCGAGCTCAAGTCGATGCTACATTTGACCTGCACAGAGGAGAAAGTGACTCAGATTTTACATCTGACAAAGATAAGAAACATTCAACTCCCATTGAAGTTGGTGTCAATGCTCATCTAAAAGCAGATGGTATTGCCATCTCTTCAGTACCCAAATCTCCAAAGGTTTTGTACTCCCCAGTCTCACCAGTGTCTCCTGGAAAGAGCACTCAGAAAATGCTAACAGCTGAACCCCCAAGACACCCAAGTAGCCCAAGATCACTGAAGGCCTCTCAACGATCTCTGTCTGATCCCAAGTCTCTGAGTCCCACAACTGATGACAGACTTATGTACCAGTACTCAGATGCTTGTTCCGTAAGTACCATAATAAATGTAGCGGACATCAATAGTCTACACACCCATGTTATAATTGATTTTTGTCATATTAGAAATTAAACCAAGATAAATCACATCAGATATTTTTCCACCTTGATATGTACTGTGACAATGAACATTCATGTCTAAAGCAAATATACGGTAAACATTTTAGGGGAAAGAAACTGAAAAACAAGACCCTGTTACATAAGTGTGCCCAACCCTTAAGTCTAACAACTAAGTGCGTATTGATTTGGCAATTTTATTCCACTTTTACTGGAAAAATGCCGTAGATCTATCAAATTGGATGGGGGTTTTCTTATGCATGGCGTTCTTCAAATCATTCCACAAGTTTTCAAAAGGACTTAAGTCTCATCTCTGACAGAGTCATTCTAAAATATTGATCATCTTTTGAAGCTCTTTCTTTCTTGACTTCCTTTCTTGCTCTGGGTTATTGTTGTCCTGGTAGGTGAAAGGTTTCATCATCGTCAGTGGTATGACAAAAGGCCTGAAGGTTTTGTGCCAAACTAGAATAGTATTTAGAGCTATTCCCTTGACTAGAGCCCAGGTATCAACTGAAGGGAAGCAGCCCCCTAACATGATGCTACCACCACCATACTTCACTGTGGGTATGATATTCTTTGGGTTGTCTTGATGTGAACCAAACACATACAGTAGAATTTAGACTTATTTGAATAAAAGTCCTAGCTTGGTCTCTGCAGACCATAACTCATTTTGTCAAATGGTTTGGGGTGATTCAGGTGGATTGGGTAGATTGTTACATGAAAAGACATCCATATAGCCACCCTACTGTATATCCCAGACATGTAAAGAATAAAAGACATGATATGTCTGCAGCTCCATTAATGTTGCTTTACGTCTCTTGGCAGCCTACATGGTAAATTTTCTCCTAGGCTTTTTGTCCATTTTAGAGGGACTTCCAGTTATTGGTAATGACACTGTGGTGCCCCATTGCCTCTACTTGTTGAGGATGGCCTTAACAGTGGTTCATGGTGTATATAATGCTTTGTTGATTTATCTTGTCCCCCTCTTCTCATTGATACTGTACCTTCCAGCAATTCGGTCCTGTGCATACTTTGCATGCTCTTTTGTGGACCTCAGCTGTAGTACTTGCAGGAATCTAGGATGATATCAAGAACATCTTACAGAAACATCTAAACTGTATTCAAGTTTAATCATAATTGCATAATTTATGACAGGTCTGTGATAATTACTTAATTAGACATTCAAACAAAAATCTAATCTAGCATATTTGCACAACACATAGAATATAATAAAATACCAAATATATTGCAAGTCCTTTTCTTCACTGACTTTTTATTTCTTTGAACATTTCACCAGATTGTTTTGCTATATGACAAGACATGATTTATCTTATTTTTTATATCAGAAAAACCTGCAATTTTAGCTTGGGTGTGTAGACTGTATACACACACACACACACACACACACACACTGTCTGTGTCTGTCTGTGTCTGTGTGTGCCTGTGTGTTTACTTTTTTCTTTTTTATTCACAGAATCGGCTTGTTTCTGTGTAGATTGTAAATATGTAATAATAAAATTTGAAGAGCTCAAAAAGCCTGTCCTCATTGAAGGCCTTTCCTAAAGCATTGAAAGTATGTTTATTCATACCTAAAGTAAGATGCTAATTGTGTTTCAATTTCCAGAGCAAAGGTTCACAGAGCAGTACCCCAGTGGGCTCTCACAAAAAAATCAAGCGTACCCTTCCTCATCCACCACCAGATGATGACACTCTTGTTGGCTCTTTGGGATACAGTACTGGTTCATCCCGAAGAAGAATGTGCCGAAATACCACCATGGCTCGAGCAAAAATCCTACAAGATATTGACAAAGAGTTGGATTTGGTTGAGAGAGAGTCTTCTAAACTCCGCAAGAAGCAAGCAGAACTGGATGAGGAAGAGAAAGAGATAGATGCCAAGCTGAGGTATCTTGAAATGGGTATTAATAGAAGGAAGGAGGCTTTATTAAAAGAAAGGGAGAAGAGAGAGAGAGCATATTTACAAGGTGTGGCAGAGGAGCGTGACTATATGTCTGATAGTGAGGTTAGTAATAACAGAGAGACACGAGGTAATAGTCATGGACGGGAACGACCAAGGACTGCCCCTCAGTCAGAATTTAATCAGTTCATTCCACCACAGACTGAAGCTGATTCTCAGTATGCACAACTTGCATACTCTCATTATCAGTATGCCTCCCAAAGTGATTCCCCAAGTCACTACTCCCAGCAAACTCTGTACCAACAGCCATCACTTTATCATCAACAGGTGTCTCCCTATCAGACCCAGTCAATGTACTCTTCAGTGCCAACACTTAGCCAACAAACCGGTTATGACCATGCCTCCCAGCTCCTTTTAATGCAACAGAAAACCCGGCAAACTACTTTGTCTGACTTGGAGCCAAAGATAACCACTAATTACGAGGTTATACGGAACCAGCCTCTCCTAATTGTCCCCACATCTACAGAGAGTACATACGGAGTCTCACATCTTGCAAGTAAATACAATAACCTAGACCTGAGGATTGGGCTTGAGGAACGAGGTAGCATGGCCAGCAGTCCAATGTCCAGCATTTCAGCAGAGTCCTTCTATGCAGACATTGACCATCATAATGTCAGAAACTATGTTATGATTGATGACATAGGTGAGCTCACCAAGGGATCTAGAGGCTTGGGCTCAAGCTTCAATGTTCCTGATAAAGATGTGAGCAAAAGTGATCGATTACTTTGTGTTGCTGATGTTCGCCGAACAGCCGATGTGACTGACTTCACTGGACCTCTACAGGCCACTTCGCGGTTACATTCATATGGTAAACCAGAGGAGGACTCAATGGAGGAGCCATATGAGCTAAAATTGCTAAAACAGCAAATCAAGCAAGAGTTCCGGAGAGGCTCAGACAGTCTGGAACAACTCACAGGTCTTCCTCATTACCTACAAACAGAGAGTTTTAGACATTTTCCTAAATCTGAAAAATATAGCATTGGAAGACTTACACTTGAAAAGCAAGCTGCTAAGCAACTTTCAGCCTCTGTGCTTTACCAGAAACAGTTAAAGAACAAAAGAACATTAATTGATCCTAAAATTACAAAGTTTTCCCCTATACAAGAGAGCAGGGACCTGGAACCTGATTACAGCAATTTTTTATCCTCCACTGGCCCAGCAATGGGAGGGCTGTCCAACAGAGCAAGGCTGCTTCAGGATGAGATCACCTTTGGCCTGAGGAAGAACCTAGCTGAGCAGCAGAAATACTTGGGCTCTACACTTAGCACCAACCTCGCTCAATCACTGAATCTTGGTCACTCTGTCAACTTTGCCCCAAACTTGAGATTGTCCCACCCAGATGATGGTACTTACCCTAGTGGCACCCGGTCCAGACCTACTTCCAGGCCTTCCTCTGTATATGGACTTGACTTATCTATAAAACGAGACCTTTCCAGCTCTTCACTAAGGTTAAAGTCGGAGGGTGAAGGCATAGACTCCCCATTTGGAATAGCAAGGGCAAAACCAACAAGTTTACCTATCAGCCAAAGTAGGGGCCGCATTCCCATTGTGGCACAGAACTCAGAAGAAGAGAGCCCACTGAGCCCAGTTGGGCAACCCATGGGTATGGCAAGGGCATCTGCAGGTCCACTACCACCTATCTCTGCTGATTCTCGAGACCAGTTTGGTTCTAGTCACTCTTTACCAGAGGTACAGCAGCATATGAGAGAAGAATCACTGACACGTGGCTATGATAGAGATATAGCCTTCATTATGGATGATCTGCAGGGAGCTATGTCAGACAGTGAAGGTAAATTTGCTATGTAACTTATTTAAACGCATTGATCAACATGTGTGATATGCATGGCTAAAAGGTTTTTTTTTTGTATCTGTGTGTTCTAGGTTGGTTTTATAACTTCATATTTCTGACATTTTTTTGTACTGTGTATTCAGTACATTGCTCTATGTTTGGATTATGTACTTTTCCAATTTTCTGCTTTTCTTTTAGTTATAAATAATATATTAACATGGAATATATTAATTTTTGCATTTGATCTCTCCATTAATGTTGCAGTTCCTTTGCATGCTCATTTTATTTTTTCCTCTTTTATATAATATAAAAAAATGCATTGATATTTTATTCTACTGTATACCAGGTGCCTTAACAAAAACATGAATTAGTGAGGTATAAAACAAATATTAAACATAGCATAGTTTCACATTATAATGAGATGTGTTCTCTAAGGAAAATATAATTACTGTTAAAATAAAAAATATATATTTTTAAAATAAACAATTATTAGCAATTTGGGCTAGAACCTTAAAATTTGGGATCTCTGACTTTATCAAAATATGTTATATTTAATTATGTCAAATGCACATATTTTTGTCAATTATAATGGTATTCATTTGATTCATTCAATAACATTTAAATACATTCAATTAAATGGTTGTAAATGTTTTTTGTGTTTAGCAGAAATGTCTTAGAGTGCATTAAGTGTCTCTTAGTGGGTAAAGTATATTGATTGATTCAGACTATTTACTGGTGTTCCTTCGTCATACTGCCTGGAGGACATTAATCCACATAAGCAAAATGCAAAGTTTTTTTTTTTCTCTAACCTCATTTAAATGACTGAATTACATAATGCATAACTGTATTAATATGCATACCATTACATAATGAATTGCTAAATTGCATATTTGGTCAATGTTACCAAATTGTATCTTATACAGTGGAGATCAAAATTAGAGAACAACCTACAAGTTCCTAAATGTCAAGGTCACTACGTAGTCCACTGCATGATTAACAAACAATTAATATTTTATGAATACATTAAATTATTTATTTAAATGATAACCTCTCTTGAAGGATAGGTAGCCATGAGGTTACCAAGATGATGTTTGAAATCAGGAAGTGCCTTTCTTCATCATCTCTAATATACATTTAATTATTGTCTTCACTTGGTTCTGGTATGTATTGTTTTTGGTCTGGTCTTCTAGACCTTGATTACGCTCAATCTAAAGTAACACTGCAATTAAAACAATACTTTAAACCAACAATAAGGACTCTCTTTTCATATCAAGGAATTGTGTGGCTTATGTCAGGTATAAAATAAATCTTAGCACAGACGCAAGACCAAAAAGTATCTACTTATAGTAAACATTGACTCTAACACTTCCCATTTTTTGAGCTTTGTTTTGTGCATCTACACTTTTTTTAAACCTGCATTATTATAATACACTAGGTCTACTACATTTCATTCAGGAATTGAATCAGAAGGTGAGGAGGTGAGGGTTTTCTACTTCTATGATGGGTGCCAGGAATGTGTTAATCCTTCGGATATATATATATACATACAGTATATACAGACGTGGACAAAATTGTTGGTACCCTTCTGTTAAAGAAAGAAAAACCCACAATTGTCACTGAAATAACTTGA
>JAQLOM010000036.1:5516368-5529571 GCA_030068315.1 Chrysichthys thysi | reverse complement strand
CCAAAGCCACAGGGGCCGCATCTTGAGGATGAAAGAGCCGCGTGAGGCTCCAGAGCCGCGGGTTGCCGACCCCTGGTATAGGATGATAGGGTGTTTTTTCTGGGGAGCATCATCAGAACCTGCTCTAGAAAGAGATTTATGCTCAATATATTATGGCATTAAAACAGTATCTGGAATAGAGAGCACGAGAGCAGAGTAGTATCAATGAGAGCGGCCATTACAAATGCTGTGAATTGCACTTTGACTCGTGGGCAAAGTGTAGACCTGAGTGTGTCTGTGTTTAGTCCTTGTGGAAATGAAGTGCTATCACAAGCAAGTTTCTCTGCATGCTCACTTCAGTGCTGCACTGCTCTCACATGAATGTATTTGTGAGCTCGAAGTTCACAGCATCTTGCACTCATTGTAATGAAGACCCTTAGTGACACTGCTTGTGTGCTCAATTCCTTGGACTTTCTTGCACAAGTGAAAGTGAAAGCCACAAAAACCAATAGTGCCTATGTTTAGCTGTGTACTCAGATGTTGCTTACAAGGATGCCTTTGAGGCTGCAATCTTTTGATCCATCCAAGAAGTCGAACATCTCATTAATTAAAAAACTAAATCTGCCAGTTTAGACATTGCTGCATGCTTCTTGATCTGGAATCAGGTGTGTAACGGCTTGCATGCAAACACTGGCACATTTTGGATCATGATGCCACATCACAATACCATGTGTTCAGGATATCTGTGGAGATTGGGGGTTTGAAGGAAGGTTTTCATCGATGGTGTGAGACTGGATGAAGGCACTGGATTCTTTTGGTGGCAGACATGGGAGAAATGAATTAACTCTGATTTTCAAAATTGTTTAGTTGCTTTTTTTTTTTTTTTTTTAAACAGAACATGTGTCTTTGGCTGTAAGTGCATGGATGGTAGATCATTAGGCAAGGCAGACATATCAGATTCAGAGAGATATTTAATGCCAAAAAAAAACCTATCCCAGTGTCACATAAAAAAGATGTTCTTGAATGAAAACAACCCAAACTATAGGTAAAGATCTGGTTACGAAATGGTGGACATCGTTTTAATCTCAAACGTTTTAAAGGTTTTTAAGTGTCTTACTTCTCTTATCAGCTGTCATTGGGCATTTTAGGATACAAGACTCTTCATTTCCTCATAGTGATAG
This sequence comes from Chrysichthys thysi, assembly GCA_030068315.1. NCBI lineage: Eukaryota > Metazoa > Chordata > Actinopteri > Siluriformes > Claroteidae > Chrysichthys > Chrysichthys thysi. The sequence continues at coordinate 5,528,411 of JAQLOM010000036.1, read as the reverse complement.
CATAAGATTTTGATTGAATGTAAAGAAAAATCTGTGTTTATTTCTCATCTTGCACAACAAGGTCATTTGTGCTGTCACTCCATTCAAAATGAAAATTTACTTCCAATAAGGGATGGAATAAAACTGACAGTCCTGCATTTCTCAAAAATACCGGTTTCCAGTAAAAGTAGCCATGTAGTCCAAAAACAAGTGGGCGATAATCTTGTCCATCTGAAGATTTCCTGTGAGTCAGGCATTGAGCCAGAAATTATGTACGCACAGTTGTCAAATTTCCGCTTTTTAAGCCATGTGCTGCTAACTCATCGAACTCCTCTGCTATTTATTTGATGTCATTATCTCTATTTTAAGTGGTCCGAGCGAGCTGTGTAGCTTTATTTCTGCAGGTGTGCGTGTGTGCATGTGTATGCATGTTGTCAGGTGGTGTGAGAGATGAGGCGGATTGATTAGAGAGTCTGTGCGTCTGTAGCAGATGCTACAGCTCGTCCATCCTGTGACTATCCCACACATCAAACAGCAACGCAGACACACACAGCACACATATTCATCAGCACCCACAGGCAAGCATTGCATAGTGTAAAATTTGCAATGGATTTCGAAAATGTAAAGCTTTTTTGTTTACATTTAAGTATCTCTTGCAAACGGTGAACAATCTACTACCTTTACTGATTACAAATGAAAGTAAGATTGTATAATAACGTCATACTTCTTTGCAGTACACACTGTTAAGGACCTCATTTGTAGACTGAGGCACAGCCACATGGCGATACGCATGCTTCAGGTGCGCTAATGATTTAATGGTTGAAAACTCATGTAGACATATAGGATTAATGACAGTTCTTCACTGGTGATACTAATATGAGTCGTGACAGAAGGATAGACACGTGTTAGTATTATCTCAGGCTGTTATCTGCGCTTCAGCTTAACTCTCTTACATCAAACCAAGCTGTGCACAGAGGACTGTTAATTAGACCACTGGGACCAATGTGACAGCTGCATGATATTCTCATTATTCTGTTATTCTCCCCCATGCTGTTTCCTTTGTACTCTTTACCCATGTAACAGATAAACCTGAAACACTGCAAAAGGGAATTTGATGCTGCTTTTTTTTTACTAGGGTCAAATGATCTTGAGGACGTGGTCACATTATGAGATATTCACTTATTTCCATTAATCGTAGTCAGATTTGTGTTGGAAACCAAGCGAGAAGGCACCTTTGATGGGGCATCAGTCTATCACAGCGCATCACCCATTCGCACCTGTGGCTCTTTAGTATTATCTAAATGATTAGCTTGTTTCTGGAAGGCAGGAGGAAACAGTGCACACCAGTTGAAGTCCACAGGGAGAACATGGGAAACCACTCCCAGACCTCAGCCGAGGAACATACTGAGGAGCCTAGAGCTGTTAGGCAGCATCACTACCTGCAATACCTCTGGAATGCCCGCATGTTGTAATGTACATTTTTACAGTTTGTAGTGTGATGGTTGATTAGCAGAAAAGGAGCAGTAGTGGCTCAGGGGTTAGGGCTCTGGACTACTAATCGGTAATGAGTTTGAATCTTGGTAGTGCCAACCTGTCACTGTTGGTCTCTTAACCATCATCTGCTCAGTTCTATTGTGTTTTGCTTTCCTTAAAACTGCCATATGAAAAATATACAGTCGATCCTGTCATCTATCGACACCGCATTAATGGATATCTGAAGCAATGGACAAAATCCGCTGGTCTGAATACATAATCCATTAGCCAGAATGTCCGGTATGAAAGTTTTAAAATCCCGGGTGTTGTCAACTGAGTCTAGTAGTTCAGCAATTGTCTGCTAGGCGGCCGTGGCGTGCGTGCTACTAGTTGCTTACAAGTGTCAGTTGAGCTGTGGTCGTTGTGAAGCTATACTGTTTTTTTGGCGATTGTTTGGTGTTTTTCACCGTTTTTCTGCCCAGTGCCATCATTATGCCACGCAAAGATAAGTCTAGTGGTGAAAGAAAGCATGTCAATCTTAGTACACTGGTCAACAAAAAAAAAAAACTGTTTTGTTTGCTACTGAGAACTTAATAACTGTTCCTAATTCATTTTTTTGACGCTGATTTCAGATTTGTAATTGAAATTCAGCTCCCACGTCAGGTTTCTGAGATACACGTTGCTGATGATTTAGACAAATTGCCATATGGGCACAATATTACGAGTATGAACCATGTCATACTATACTTGTGTTAAGGAGTTACTGTGAAAACAATCATGAACACGCATACAGACAGATGTTACAACATACATTTATAGCTCTCTAAACTCACAAAAAGTGATGTCAGCATGTTCAGAAATGTTTGAGACACTTGCTTGTACTGCACATTAGTCTCTCTTTGCAAGAACCAACAGTAGTCTCCCATCATACTGGGATTGAACTTTCCCTGATATCTGCTTTCCATCGTCTTCATATCATGATGAAATCTTTCCCCATGCTCATCGCTTACATCGCCAAGATTGGATGGAAACATAAACACAAACCGGCGCACAACTTAAAAACGTAACGTGACAGACAAAAACGGTTTTTAGATTTAGAATCAGCATGTCGAATTTTATAGGGTACAGCTGACAGAATTCCAGTAGCAAAATGACTGTTACCCAGTGTTATTGGCCAGAAATTATTGGTCTGGTGTTTCTGTCTTCTGTGTTTCTGAGGAGTATGGTGTAAAGGAAATGACATTTACAATTGTATTTACATATTTTATTACATCAGTATTTAATGTACTTACCTATTTATGTTGGTCGTTATTCTGCTTGTCATGTGTACAGTACTTGGGGAGCACTTTTATGGACTTTAGTGGTGTTTTTCCTTGGATTTCCACTATTTTAAACCCCCTCACCCCACCCCACTAGAACACTTCACATCATCGAACCATTCAAGCCACCGGATAACCTCTCCCCCCAATTAGTCTGTTAATGCGAGGATCAACTGTACATATAATTGATTTAAAAGATAATAAAGAACAGATAAACTATTCTCAACATTGCTGACAATCACACCAGCAGTGGAAAGGATTTGTTCATGTAGGGAAAGAATGCAGTAATTATTAGTTGAATTGGTATAGCAGTTGCCTTTCTTTAATACTGCTTAGTTCACCCAATATTAGCAGTTTGGTTCAGACAAACACATGTAGTCGGTAGCATTATTCTCTCACAGCTCAAGAGTCTCTGGCTTCTTCTGGATTCCTCCCACCTGTTACCCCATGCCAGTAGATTGGTTACTCCATTCATCCAGGGTCTATTCCTGCACGGGCTCCAGGAATCCACTACTCACTGACATCAAGCCGCTAGTGAAAATAAATGATAAAATGATAAACTTAGAACATTAAAGTCTATTCTTTTTATCGACTAAAATATGCTCGACATGAATATGGAGATGATCACAAACCAATTTGACTATCAGTGCCTTTGTTATTTCACTACTGCATGTGAAGGACAGACAGTGCTGACCTATAATAAATCATTAATCCCTTCTTCTTTGGATTGGTTGTATGTATGTGCACTTGAGTGCAATCAGATTATGAGTATAGCCCGTTCTTTAGATTAAAACACACATGTACATTACACTGTAGAAGAATCCCATGAAGGAAGTATTGGAACAGCTTTGCGGTGACTTGCCGGTCCTCGCACACAATGGGCAGTACTGCACATGTTGGTGTTTAATTTGTATAATCCATCTGTAAGGATTTGCAGACTTTAGATGAATCAGTGTGCAGACACGTCACGGTACTTACTGTATAAGTACCCAGTCGAGGCTTCATTTTGTCGCTGCCAGTGTGTTTTGGCCTTTATGAAAGGCCATTGGACCAAACGAATTTGTCCCTGGAGCACTGTTAGTCCAGCCACAGCAGCATAAATCCACCAGCTCTAATTCAGTGCCGCTCAGCCTATTGGCACATTCACCAAATTGGGGGCTTTGAAGTCCCTGTCTGCTTTATTGGAGACATCCACATTTTCTGAGCACCTCCACAGATGTCACTGTTCGTCTCCTGTCTTCTGTTGTCTTTCTTCCTCTGAGTGCTTGTTTGTTTAAATAATTCTTACCGGTCTTGCATTTACACTGCATCTTAGTAACTATTTTGCACTAATTTTACACTAATTTACTGGTAACGTGAGTTGTCTCGGGATCTCAATAAACAAATAAAACAGGTTTACATTAAATTGCTGTCATATTACTATAATTTTCGTATATAAAATTTACACAAAATGCAGTACATTTGCTCATTTGGTGGATGCATGATACGACTACGCTGAAGATTAAGGGTCTTGATCAGGGATCCAGCCATGGCAGTTTGGAGGTGGTGGGATATGAAAACACTACCCTCTGATCTACAGGATGGGCCATTTCTATGGATACACCTTGGTGGGCCATTTATACTGTACAGTATAACTAAAAGGCTTATCAACTGAGTCACCACGATTAGCTCAACTACTAGTAATTAACTTTGTTGCCAGAATACTCACTGAGAAATGTATTATTATTTAGTCATGCCCTCACTTTGCACTCAAAACAGCTTCAATTCTTCATGTCATGGATTGCACAACATGTTTGAACCATTTCTTTGAGATTCTGGTCCATGCTTTTATGACTGCATCCTGCTATTCCTGCAAATTACCATCCCAAAGGGGTTTGATTGGATTCTACTGGATCCAGATATTGGGTAGACCATTGAAGAACAAACTGTCATACACTCATTGCCATATTCAAGATCATTTTTGCCTCATGATATGGTGCATTATCAGGCTGGAAGTAGCCATTAGAAGATGGGTAACTTATAGTCAATGAGCATGTGGTCAGCAACAATACTTAAAGAGGCTGTGGAATTCAAGCAATGATTGATTGCTATTAATGGGCTGAAAGGGTTCCAAGAAGACATTCCCCACAGCATCACACCACCTCCACCAGCCTGGACTGGTGATGCAAGGCAGGTTGGGTCTATGAATTCTTGCTGTTGGTGCCAAATTCTGACCCTACCTCAAAAATCAAGGTTTTTATCAAACCAGGCTACTTTTTTTCAGTCTTCAATGGTCCAGTTTTTGTGCCCACCACCGCCTCAGCTTTTTGTTTTTCGCTGACAGATGTGGAACCCAATGTGGACTTCTGTTGTTGTAGCCCATCTGCCTCAAGGTTGTTGATGGCAAGGTTGATGTGTTGTCCAATGTGACATGCTTTTCTTCTCACCACAGTTGTACAAAGAGGTTATATGAGTAACTGTAGCCTTTCTGTTAGCTTCAACCCGTCTAGCCATTCTCTGTTGACCTCTATCAAGAAGAAGATGTTTCTGTGCACAGAAGTGCCACTCACCGGATATTTTTTATTTCCTTTTTGCTTCATTCTGAGTAAACTCCATAGACTGTCATGCATGAAAATTCCAGGAGCTCAGCAGTTACAGAAATACTCAAACCTGTCAAACCTGGTGTCTGTCTGTCACCAACAATTATGCCAAGGTCAAAATAACCGAAATCTCATTTCTCACTCATTCTGATGGTTCATGTGAGCATTAAGCCGACGCTGCTGGCCCGTATCTGTGTGATTCTATGCATTGCACTGCTGCCACATGATTGGATGATTAGATAATTGCATGAACGTGTAGGTGTACAGGAGTAAACTCAGTCATTTATCTTCAGTAAGATCTTCACCCCGGTCAGAGTCACAGTGGATCCAAAGTCTATTCCCGGGAGTAAGAAGGTCATTAGGGTTTATCAGTATTCAACATTCAAACAATCTTCTCATGACCTCCTTAAGCATTTCTGCCATTTGGATATTTAGCGCTGCGTTACTCATCCAACATCTGATCCCCTGGGCTTCTAATCTCAGTTCTCACCCAAGAGAGCCATCTCGTCATTCTGATCATCTTTCTGATCCTTTTTAATTGGAATATCACTCAGACACGCACGGATGACAAAACAGACTTTAGTGATATTCTTGACTTGATTGCTATATTACTCAGGTTAATCTCTCCAGCTGAGAATCTGTAGAAGCAAATTGGAACAATTTGTCACAGGATGCTGGGTACTGTGAATTGATTTCTAACCTAGCAGATGTTTGACCTCACCAAGGGGGCATGAGGGTAGTATCTGTCTCTATGTTTCAGTGGCTTCATTAGAAAATGGCAGTCAATAAGTGGGAATGTGGCCTCAGGCTTTCTGATTAGGGGAATGGACACCGGTTACACTGCACCCTCATTTCTGACAGCTCTTTATTTACGACCATGTAAACCACTCGCACTAAATCTCTGTCATTGTTCTGCATTAAGCTTATGAGTAATGCCACTCCCTTTTAATGATTCTTTATTTGATAGCTTCAGATATTGTATGTCTATCATAGTAGCTATAAAGGGCTATGGGAGAGTATTTCCTCAGCAGGCTCTGTTTTCTCTTTCACTCAAAGTTAATGAGACAAACCACAAAACCTGCAAATAAGACCAAATGCAGAAAGTCACAGCCTTATAATCTGACTATTATACAATTTTAAAAAAATGAAATACATTAAAATAAACGTAAACAAAAAAGTCTTCACCATATCAACAACTACGCAAGTCCCTGTACAAGTCCCTGTAAATTAGCTGTTACAATAGAAACAATAACCTTCTAGGCCATGCACATTATTTTAAACCTGTGATTTGCATTACAGCCAGCATTAGTGTAAGAGCCGCTGCTATAGAAAATGAATTAGCACCTTGTGACTAATCAAAAATGAAAAACAGTGCTATGAATAACTAATGATATGTTCAATATTATGAAGTGATTGGTAAGCATGTGCACCATATACACATTTAATATTTATAAACATTTATTTATTTATTAAACATAAGCTCTGAAAATGAACGATTTGTTCATAGCTATTAATGGTGTATTCACAAAAGTTACTATGCAGTGTTACCGATTAAGCAGGAACAGATATGTAGAAAATGAAGACTGAATAGAAGACTAGGTGCCCTGACATAACATAAAGCAGTTGTAACCGCAAACGTGACTGTTAGGGATCGAGCCATGCTTTTAAGTCAGCAATCCAAGTCAGATGTTATCTCCTCTACTAAGCACTGAGCTGGTACTTGTCATACAGCTTACCTCCCAGGAGGCTCAAAGCACAGCAATTATTGTCACATTGTACTTTCCAGCATGCAACCCAGTAAATTCGTAATCGGCACTACAGAAGGTCACCAACAGCTTAAACTCAGCTCGCTATATAAAGAAGTCTCTCAAATGAACAAATTGAGATGGATTTTACTATAATAATGAGTACTTCAGTAGAATAGTAGAACAAAAGTTTTGCATTCTGCAGCTTATATTGAACGAGATATATTATCAAAATGGCTCAGCAAGAAATCCTCTAAATATAAACATTAGGGAAGTTAATTTGGATGACACTGAGATGCACTTTTATCCAACATTCGCAACAGGAAGTGACACTGTGATATACAGTGGAACCTCTGGTCATGAACGCCTCCAAACATGAACCAATCAGTTCCTGACCAAAAAATTCGGTAAAATTTTGCACCGTGTCACAACATAATCAGGTGTCGAAGAAACACAGCCCCGGGCATTTTCCCCTTCCACTTTGTACGCGCCAATGTTTTCCCATTGTCTGTTTGTGTGTTGCACAATTGTGTATTGCGGACCTAACAAAGACGCGCGTGTCCCTTTAATCGGTCTCGGTCAGACGTACGTTCATTGGCTGTACAGTAACCTCGTCCCCGCCCATCTTCCTCCTCACTTCCTTAACGCCGGAAGTCGACTCATGCAAGGTTCGTTTTCTTGGTTGTTTGCAGTAAGTTTTTGTATAATTAAGGATTTGTTCCAACTTTGATTTTTTTTTCTGTGCTTAAAACTCATTGAAAAATGGTCACAGAATTTTTTCGTTGTGTTTCTATGCATTTCTGCTCTATAAGCTTCACTATGCGTTTCAATAAAATGGAAATGGTGGTGAGAGTAAGAAGCCTAAGCGAGTAACAGTTGAAATAAATAAACTATAACAGTTGAAATAAATTAATAAATAAATAAATAAACGCAAACCATGAGAACCCTATCTCCGCCACCGTCCACCTGTGCTAGCAACTGCATATCCACTGTAAAGGCAACGTGCAATAAATTAAATTTATTTTTATTTTTCTATAATTAAGGTTATTTTAATTCGTTTCTATGTTTTATTGCCACACACAAACCCATTATACACTTTAAAAACATGTTTTTGAGGGCTGAAACACATTAATTGTATTTACATTCATTTAAATGGGAAAAATTGAATCGAGTCGTGAACAAATTGGGTCATGGGCAGAGTCTCGGAACGGATTAAGTTCATGACCGGAGGTTCCACTGTGTGATCATTCATTCACTACATGCATGCAGATCCGTGCAGATCTCAGAGTTATAGCCACTTATGTGTGTTGAAAGATCTTCAGTTTGAGCAGACTGTGAATAAGAGTCCTTGGATCAAGCAGCAGTTTGCAGCTGTAAGTCTATAGTATTCAGGTGAGATTTTCTACTGATGCAAGGATGAGCCTTGGGTTTAAACTGTTTTGGGTAAATACAAATATTTTGAGTATCCAAGTGAAATGATCCACAGCTGTAGATGGTGAGTCATAAGTGCAGAAACCCAAAGCTTAGGATGAATCAGATCTGAATCAGGTCTGGAGGGCAAGAGCAGCCAAGCAGTAAAAGTGTGTCAGGATCAAGCACTGGAGACACATGCACTGCATAGCAAAGAGAATGTGGATACCTGACCATTGTGCACATATGCACTTGTTGAACATCCCTTTCCAAAACCATGGGCATTAGCATGGAGTTAAGAGAAAGAAAGGCCTTGCTCAAAGGGACCAGCAGCGGCAACTTAGCAGTGTTATGATTGGATCTCACCACCTTCCTATTAGATGTCCAACATTTTAACCACTGACCTACCACTGTGTGTTAAAGGGCAGGTGAAGAACAGGCAACATTTTTCCATTTTCACTTGCCCAGTTTTCAAAAATGTCACTCACTGGATGTTGTTTTTTCCCCCCACACTGCTGTGTGGAAGTTCTAGGGAGAGGTCTGTGAAAATAATTGATTGTATAAATGGCAACATGCAACGTAAGATCATTTGCAAGTTTCTAAGAGCAAAGTGAGCTTCCACTGCTTATACATATGCATTTGATTGAGTACAGTAAAAGGAGCAGACAGAGGTTTTGTTAAGCTGACTACAGCCTTCACAAATATTCATACGTGTTTCTTATGAAAAGGCCTTTTTCTTATTGATTTTTTTTTTTTTTTTTTTTTTTCATTTTTATTTCGTGAACATTTTTTTAAACTTAGGAATATTTTAGTTAATAGGCTATTATATATTGCTCCTGTCTTATTTTTTTTTACATTTTTTTTTTACTTCAATAAGAAAATGAAACAAAGTACCGGGTACTTGTTTTAATTGAACACAAGGAATATCAGTGCTGATAAAGAATAAGGAAATTAATGTTGCATTTTTGGGTATTGAACTGAATTGAATTTTGAACCCAGTGTGAATCAGACAGAATCATGTATTGGGTGAGTTGTTATGTGCCTATTCAGAACTATTCTCTCTGATAGCGGTGATATTTAAGTGAATGCAGCTGTCATTATGTTAAGGGTTTATTCTTAGCAAAAACTATGCCGCATCTGTCCTGCAGAACAAATTCTTATGTGTAAAGTGCTTTGCACATAAAAAATAATTGCCTTGGTAAAACCACAGTATTCATAATAAAGACGTATTAATGAAGCACTATTGAGCTGGCTATACATCTAGAAGAAGCACTACAAAGAAATAAAGAGTAGATTTAACAAGATGAAAGATTCAAGAAGTATAAATAGATAGAGTTAAGTAAGCACGCTTTAACCTCGATTTGAAACCATATGCGGTCAGTGTTCCTATGCTTTCTAAATGTTCAGCTTGATAAAGTCCTGCAGCTTGGAGGCTATATCCTGACTCCTATGGAGACCATTTGTTTGACTTAACGTTGAATTGTGTGTACACACAAACAGAAACAGGATACTCACAGATCATTAAGATGATGTTGTACAGAAATTACTCCATGGCAATATCTATATGTCAATAACACTATTACAGTATGAGTGAAGTTGTAATATACTTGCAGTACTATAGAATTTCTAAGATCAATATCAAAGTAACTGATATTACCCATTGCATTTGTACTACATAAATAGTGGTGTATTAGATGTGCACTGCTTGCGTTTATGGCAAATCTTCTCAATCATATAAATTGCAGCAGCAGTTGTGGGGGATCATTTTGGCATCTTTTTTTCCTTTTTTTTTTCCCGTTAATCAGTGCCTGCCTAGTGTTGGCTGCGGACTTAAATGATCATGCCTGGCAAATAATAGAGCCAGATGCAATGCCTTGGAGGTAATTGGATCATTCCTCTAACCTCCTCAGGGGAAAAAGGAAAACATTAATGAAATCCATTCTTGAAAGTAAATCTGCTTTCTGTCTGAAATCCATTGGGACAACAGAGCAGTATTAATGGCACAACCTCTCTCCTCACTTTCATTTCCATAATTACCGCATGCCTCGGATCACAGGGTTATTTGAATTGGGCATTTGCAATTGCAGAGTATCTGTTGTTCACAATAGCTTATCTTCTTATCTACGAACTCATATTCTGCCACTTACTTTGGGCTTACTGTTTGTTTTCCATAAATAATGAGTCAGCACAAGAGGACGGGTGGCAATTTGTTTGGATATTTATTTATTAACTTTTTTATAAATCACCGTAATCGTCTGATGGTTCGTGAGCTTTGTAATGGGCTACATGCACAGAGGGTTGCTGACGTAGTTCCGGTAAAATTTCTGCCAGCTCAGTCATTTTATTTGCTGCGTTTAGCTCGTATTGTCAGCGTTCCCACCACCATGTCTCATAAGAAAACGTTTAAATTTCCGTGAACCGATAGCACTACACCTGAACACTGTTGTGTGCCTTTGTGTCAGGCATCCAGTAAGTACAACAAAGTACTTATCTTTCACACATTTCCCTCCAACGAGGAAACTAGGCGAAAATAGATCATTGCTATCCGGAGGTAAAATTTCACAGTCAGTCCCCATACCCGTGGAGCCGGCATTTTAAACAGGAAGATGTCCGAGAGCCAGAATCCGACAGAGGACGACGACTGCTAAAGAAGGGAGCGGGTCAAACTTTATTTGAGTGGAATAATTATTCAGCTCCACCACCACAACTTGGGGTTTCTCTTGGAGGATAACACACACGGTGAGGAGGAAGCTCATCCAGTCTCCCCAGACCACGATAATGCTTCAGCTCCGGATCCCGCCGTTGTTGACTGAGAGCTCTGGAGGAAAATGCTGCTCTCAGAGAGGAGATTCTGTGGCTGACGAAACAGGTGGAGGAGCTCACTTTGAGCCAGCGGTTTGGCATCCACCGTTTTGCAGCCTCAGACAAAAACATACATTTTTTTCACATGGTAAGATATAGCTCCCCTGATCATGATATTACATAATGAATAAAAAACTGTAAGGCATTGTTAGAAGAGAACATGCTAACGTATCGCAATTGTATTCTGTAGATTTGAATCCTATGAGCACCTCATGCACTTCTGGGCATTAATAGACATTAATAGACATTAATGGGCATTTTTCTTCTCCTTTTTACTTGTGGATGTATGACACAATGACTGGAGAATACGACTAACGTTGCTGATGGTCATTTGTGGCAAATCTTAGAGAGACCGAGTAAAAAAACGCCATGTCGGTGAATAGACGAAGCTAGTTTGCAGTGAAATGGCCTGCGCCGGAAGTGCAGCGGCTGGCTTAGTCAGGATGCGGAAGTGAGCATGCATTTACCCCATTAGCCATTAGTTTATAAAGTATGCTAATTTAATCGATAATTCTAGAGATTAGCAGCAATGTGAACATTTTTTGATTCAACACAAAGGGGGAACAGATGTCAGAAAGCTAGTGGATGGACTTTATAAGGATTCCTGTACAATGTTTCAGAGAAATTTGGTCAGTGTTGCTAAACATCTAACACCTAATGCCATATTTAGTACCAT
>JAQLOM010000036.1:5451109-5461533 GCA_030068315.1 Chrysichthys thysi | reverse complement strand
AGATTTGTAAATCATTGCATTCCGTTTTTATTTACAATTTGTACTTTGTCCCAACTTTTTTGGAATCGGGGTTGTATGTGCGTTTGTGTGTGTTCCATAGTTTGGCCTTGGTTTTGCCCGACTACAACATGCACTACATCCAAGCAAACCTAGGGGACATAAAGCAAGCCTTGAGTGAGTATCAGTGCTTATTTGGAGTGGTTTATGACTATGACTCCTCTGCTCTGCATTTCAGCGAGTCGGCAATATCAGCTGTGATGATGATTTTCTTTTCATTAGAAATGCTCTGCTCTGGATTTTTTGGGTGTTTGTATGTTTGTGTGCAACATTTAAGACTATTTAGCCTAAATAACATCCTACAATACAATGCTGCAATCTGAAGCCTTCAATCACTTAAAAATTCAGTTTGTAGTCTTTGAAAGTGTTCATAGACCTGTTGTAATTGTGGAATTTAAATGACATTTAGAAAAATGTGTAGTGAGAATCAACTGGATAACTTCTTGTGAGTATCCAGTAAAAATGTGGTTTGCATTCATTATTGAAAAAAGTAAACCATATGGTTCAGAACAAAGGATTCTACTCAAGACACTTTCTTATAAAGAAGAGAGATGGAAGTTTAATTACAAATCCAAATCTGAGACAGCTGAATTAAGCCGATGACATTATCAAATGCAATTCACGACACAATGCAGAGGTTTTCTGTCAACCTAGAACTTTTATGCTTTTTAAGGTTTGTCTACTAGGCACTCCGAATCAGCTATACCGTTTGGCTTCTCTTTTGGCAGTTTTTGAGATGTATTCAAGCAGTCCTGTCTTCCCTGATGGTAAGAGGTAACAGGACACTGCCTTATCATAAAGATTGGCTTTTATGTGCTTTCCTATCAGGTTCAGCCAGGTCAATATGTGTGGTACCGACTTCTGTTGCTAGGATTGTTGATGGGGCCTGTAGTTCCCTTAGGCCAGCTGGAACTAATAGTCTTTTAGAAGTGGGAATAAACCTATGGCTGTACTTTAAATGCCACAAATACAGACATATCCTCAGCTCAGAGAGAGGGGCACATGTCCTAGCTTGCTGGAGATGCAAGGCTTTTTTAATGAAACCGGTCCCCTTGTGAGCAGAGCACCATCAGAGAAAGATGGTTACCACAGACACCGCCTTTACTGCCGGCAGAGCACCATCGTGCTACGTAAACACATAAGGCATGTGGCTCCACTAAATACCATGCTTTTTTCTGCTTGGACAACCTTGAGACCGTCAGATATATCAATCATAAAGGTGGCAAAAGGTTACATGGTTCTTTCCACCCTCGGGAGAAACTACTCCCTAAATCAACTCACCTACCATGTCTGTACACTGGTGCAGTGGAAGTTGTACAGACTGCATGGATATCCAGGAAAAGTGGTATCCAACATCCCGGAAAGGTGTGACATGGCAAGGCACAGGTGGATCTCTTCAGTGATTCCAAGTTAACTCACTGCTGATTGTGGTTGTTTATGGTGGAGCCAGACATCCTGCTGGACTTCTCCATGTACAGTATCACAAATCATGCTGGGAAAGGATGCGCTTGTGGTTTAACAAGTTCTTAAAATATACAAGCAAAGAAATCAGAGGCACAAGATAATGTCATGGGGAAATCAGGCAGGTAATCAAGCGAACAGCAAACAACACATCAAAGCACAAGATCTAAATATCAAGGTAAAGTGTACAGGCAGCATATCAAAATCCAGGATAACAGAAACAGAAACAAAGGCTTGGCAATGTTAGGTAAGAGAACACCGGGTGATTATTTTGCAGTGAGTGCATGTTCAGAGTCTGCTTACAGTATATAGGCAGTGTGTCTCTTTATATAGACAGTGTGGTTATATCGGAACAAGCGACCGCGAGCTTGAGAGTTGTTGACGTTTGTAATTTGTGACAGTCATTTTTGTAGGCTGTAGGGAAATTCTGTGTTCTGTGTGCAGGGTGGACTCCAGTGCTGATGTAACATGCAGTATGCATTTTTACACCCCTATTGCTGATTCTGATTCTGATTCTTCAGTCTCCACACTGTTCACAAAGTATGCTCATTGCCTTGAGATGGCCAGCAAGGCGTCGGTTTCCACTGCTGCTGTCGTTGGTCAGAACACCATGGCGGTTTCTTACTTGAGCAGATAGCAGCCACTATGACAAAGGGATCCCTTTTTTGATGGGGTTTTGGGACCCTCAGCCAGGTCATCTGTACCTGTGTATTTGGCAGTTTGAAGCGAACTGAGGATTATGATTTGTGCAGTCCAGAAACCACTACTGAACACAACATCCCCTCCTACATTGATCTTGTATGGCCTTAGGTGGAGACAGTTCACTGAATGTTGGATCTCTCCCTTGTGCTGAGGTCCCTTAAGACCCCTCTTTCAAACCTCCTTAGACTGGCAGCCATTCAATCTTCAGAACAGCTGTTCATTTTTCACAAAAGAGAGTTGTGAAGGGCTCTCTTATCTAAGCAGAGACTAGCCTACTGAGTCGTTTTTTTTTTTTTTCGTTGTTGCACAATCCTGATATAGATCAGCCTTTACCTTTCGAACGAGTACAAGTAGAAGTGAAATTTAAGCATATCCTGCCATTCGCCAACAAGTTTGTGTACATGATTGATGATTCAGGAGTGTGTTGTTGTGCGTGGATAAGCTCTGTCTTTTTCTGTCTCTGTCACTCTGCCTGTCTTCCTTTCTCTCCTTTGCTGTAAGTCAGTCAAGTGCATATTTATGATGTTGTAAAGGCCCAGGTGAAGATGGTGCAAAGGGTGTAGAATGGGGTCATGTCTCTGTGTGCTTCCTCCCAGGCTTTGTGGTTCTCTACAGATCTCCTAGATGGTTTAAAAGCCTGAATGAAGGTTCGATGAGCTCCAGGGGGCTTGTTTAGCTGAGTTGAAAGAAATAAGTGAAGCTTGGACATGCTCGCCAAGAGATGTTTGGCTCCAGAGAGTTGTGCAGAGTGATGAGAAGAGCATGTGAACAGAAAGCATTGTGAACACAAAACAGTGTTCATCATGACCATTATAGCTTAGTTCCTCTTATTATTGTAATACCCAGTAGTATTCTAGTATTACAGTGATGTCTTTGGTGAATGTCTTTATTTGTAGGCAAATATAGGAACAAAAAAATAGTAGGAACAACACAACCAGCACATTCAAGTATGGCAATACTAATGCCCCTATAGTCTTATAGTGATATATCATACACTCTACAGGAGTTCATAAACAGAGATACACATACAGTACATACCCCTGCTGAGCAAAGTCTTATAAACATGTCTAATTGCATGTCGGTTCAGGTAAATCCTGTAATATTAAGTGCATCGTCTTGTCATTATGTGTTGTCTGATCATAGGAGTCCTTAAACTACGGCTCCATTAAGTATAGTACAGTAATGAAAGAGTGGGACATTAAAGAAGGTCCAAGCTTTAAGCATATATGGTTACATGCAAATGACCTTTACAAAGAGTTAGAGGAGTAGTCTTTATACAACACATTTGCAAAATATGAAGGATTACCAGAGATAAGTTACACAAAACAAAACAAAAAAAATATGTGTCTAAAGAATCGTTTTTAAATGTTAGCGAACATTGCATCCTAACAATTAACTTTAAGTTTATGCCAGGAGAGAGAAAATCAGAGAAAATGAGAGCTGTCTTTATGTTTTTTCCTATTATGATACACTGGAGCAAAACATTAAAAGGTAGACCTGGTCACGTACCACAGGTTCTGTGGTATTTATGCTCTGTCAGGTATAAGCTGAGGCAATTCCCAGTTAACTTTGGTTAATTCATTAACAAACAAACCAACTTTTTGGAACAAAGACTTCTTTGTGTTGATCATTTCTTTATAGTGCCGTTACACCATTCCTGGCCTTGCTAATGTAAGGTGCAAACAACTGTTCAGATTTTTAAAGCAATGGTCTGCTTTATAAAAAAAAAAGCACTTGCTCAGCTTTACCCCATTAACATGAGTCCAATGATGGGGAGGTAAACAGATGAAGGAGGACAAAAGACAGAGGGAACGCGCCCTGCTGGGACAAGCAGAAGGAGTAGGGACCAGTTTGGAGAACTGGGACATATGTGGACACTGAAAAGTGTCTGTGAGGACAAATTAGCTTCTGGTAAACCATGTGCTTCTTTGTTATTCTGAAAACTCCACACATACTGATAATGAATGATCAGGGTTGCCAGGTCTGTGTGACAAAACCAGCCCAATTCAAATCTACAGAATAAAAAACAACAATCCAGTGATCATTTTATTACATTACGTTTGCATCATTTGGTAGACACTCTTATCTAAAGCAACTAACATTTATCTTATTTATACAACTGAGCAGTTGAAGGTCAAGGGCCTTGTTCAAGGGCTCAGTAGCGGCAGCTTGGCGGTGCTTGGATTTGAACTTACAGCCTTCTGATCAGTAGTCCAACGTCTATATTATTGATTGTAATTTAAAAAAAATATTAAAAGCCACATAGCTTTCACAGAGAGAGAAAGAGGCTGTCCACTGACAGCCTACAGGAACAAATCTCAAGTAAAATTTATATGCATTTCCGACAGATAAAATATGTTATTTCTACTTTATCCTGTTAAATCATTATATTTCCCACCTCACATACAACATAATATACTTATAAAACTTTGATTTACCTATTTGGCTTATAAGCAATGAAATTATTAATACATGCAAACATCCGATCAGAAACCAGCCATTTTGTGACGTTTTGTCTCAGCCAGCAAAACTATTTGTTCCTGGTTCCTTTTAAGTTGTCTTTTTTTTTTCAGAAGATTTTTTCATAAAGAACATAGTGCTGCATTCAGATTTTTATAAAGCTGATGTGTGAGAATGTCTACTCTTATAAAGTGCAATACATGAATAAAATTGAACTGAATTGAAATGTAGTCAAGTAAAAACCAAAAAAAAAAAAAAAACAGTAGAAAACCCATCATCTTGTCAATCGTGATCCCAACCAGCATCCTGTGTAATCCTCAGTAACCAAGAGACGAGTTGGTGGACCTTAATCAGTCAACGAATTTCAAGGAAACTATTTTTTCCTTAGAAACTCTCTCCAGTGGTAATCATGACACAGCTGTGGTTAGAAAACCCTGGAGTATTCCTTTATCTAGAACTTTTTTAACTCAATAAGGTACAAGATGAGTTTATTTTTATTATATTTTGGCTGCTGTCTGGTTATTTCTGGATGCTGTCTTTATACCATACTGTTTCAGTTTCTGTTTGTGTTGAAAGACGGGATTGCACACTTTGTCTTTGCTCTTCTCCCTCCAGCTGGAATGTAACACTGTCTTTATTAGAAAGCCAGTTGTTTGGCTTCAGAAGAACTCCTGTGTCATGTCCACATGCTTTATATGCAATGACGTGTTGAAATATTGTGTTCACTGTACTGGTTGTTTCATAACTCTATCTTTCTCTCTCCTGGGTAACCTGTGGGATTTACACTGTAGGGCACAAGGGCAAGTACAGTGCTTACCTCTTGTCTGTCTCTTCCTGTTCATCCTTTTCTTTCACCTTTTTACCTTTGCACATGTTTGCATGTCTCACTTATTCCACTACGTAAGCCTTATGGCATGATAAGGAATGTGTATATGTCAGAGCATTCTTCACGTTTATATTACATACTTCTGATTATACTACTATTGATGATGCATATTAAACGAATGGCTTCTCATATAAATTCTAG
The DNA here is from genome assembly GCA_030068315.1 of Chrysichthys thysi. NCBI lineage: Eukaryota > Metazoa > Chordata > Actinopteri > Siluriformes > Claroteidae > Chrysichthys > Chrysichthys thysi. The sequence continues at coordinate 5,455,826 of JAQLOM010000036.1, read as the reverse complement.
TCTCTGTTACTTTCAGTGTTTTGTGTTTATCTCTCTGTGGGTATCTTGTGGATATGGCATTTGCATTTGACAGTTGACTTTGAATATTATGGCAGTGACTTCTGAAGTTTTGACCTGCCTCGTCTCTTTTTTTCTGCAGTATTAGATACGCTGCAAGTGGAAAAATTTGAGGATTATGGCTACACCTTTATAGCACCCAGGTAGGTCACTCTTCCTCCCTCATTCTGTCTCATAAACAAATACACACCTGAAGGCACGTATAGATCACCCATACCTTTGTCAATGCTGGGTTTATCCGAGTGGGCTTCATGCTGTATTGGTGTTTGAAGGATTAACTTAGATGTACCTGTAGACATGCCTTTCTTCTGTTGTGTCTGAAACCGCAATCGGTTTTACTCACAGCCCACAGTCCAGAATTAATATAGCGATACCAAAGAACATAAAATTGATTGATGCAGTTTTTGAACGTCTATTTCTCCTTTCTAATTTAATTGCCCTGCTTATTTTTTCTGGCGAGTCAGTGTTGCATAAACTTGTGCTGACTTTGTGTAGGGAATATTGCCAGGACCTGAACTTCTCCTCCAACAACACTCAGTTCCTCATGGACTTCAATCAGTACATCGAAAAGAGAACACCCAGTGACCCAATGTGTAAGTGCATAGTTTATATCTGATAGGCATTTTTATGATAGACAAGAAGTAAATGTTAACACCCTGAGAACAGTATCCCCTTGTGAACACACAGCGAAACATGGTGGCGTTAGCATTATGTTGTGGTACATGCGTTTTATCAGCAGGGTTTGGGAAACTGCTAAGATTTGAGGGAGAAAATGGATGGATCCAGAAAGCAAAAAGATTTCTTCCAAGCATATACTGTAGATGCAAATAAGTTACATTAAAGCCAGGACGGAATACAGTGATGAAAGTTAACTCTCTTAACAGAACTCGCCTTGATGTTTAGATCACGTCATCCTTTACATAAGCTCTCTCTGAAATCATTATCAAAGCTCTGATACATTTATGACCCTGAAGAAGGTAAATCAATGGATGATCTCATGCTGTTAGAGACGAGTGTCCTTTTTCTCATAGTTGCTTACTCAGGTGCTTTCCCACTCAAGTGATGTCACTATGTGTCTTGTTCTCTCACTGTGAAGGTGACCCTGGAATGCACTGATTGAAATTAGCCTCTGTGATTGATTAGTCTGGTCTGGGATGCCATTACTGTCTCTGTTACCCTCTTGCTCAGCTTCTAATGAGTCACTGCTTATCCTGACTTGGGTTTCTGCTTTGTCATACACACACACACACACACACACACACACACACACACACACACACACACACACACACACACACACACACACACATCCATTAGTCTTTTAAGCTTTTAATTATTGTACTTTTTCCAGTTCAAAAAATATACTTTCTTGATTTAATTAAACTAGCATCATGCAGAACATTCTCACTGTAGTAAAACGCTCTTTGTCAATAATTGGTCTGTCTCCAGAGCCAAGTGGCTTGAGTCTTTGCCATGCCACATTCAAGAATTAATTTTAATTTAGATAAAGTTAAGAAGTTTTCAGCTTTTTTCTGCTCATACTTTGGGACACTTTGTCTGGGCAGAATATTGGCCTGTATTCATAAAAAAAGACAAATGGGAGTGTAGCAGTTCCCGGTATACGAGGACGTGACTGAAGAGTCAGACAGGCAGACTTGGGGACAATTATCATCTTTATTATGCTTTTCAGCATATAAACACACACAGAGACCCACACAGCTTCATGCGGTGTAGCCACTGGAGCGGTGGTGTGGTCCGAGCAGAGGGTGAAAGAGCTTCCCAGCAGGTAGTAGCGGAGAGTGAGAACCACCCACTTGATGGCTAGACACTCCTTTCCTATGGTGCTGTACTTGCTCTCCCACATCGTGAGCTTACTACTGATGTACCGCACTGGGCGGTCCTCCCCCTCCACCACCTAAGACAAAACGGCTCCCGGCCCTCTATCCGACACGTCCGTCTGCTAAACTAAAGGGAGAGAGAGAAGTCAAGGGAGTGTAAAAGCGGCCTGCCGCACAGTGCAGCCTTTACCTGAGTAAAAGCCTGTTGACACTGCTCCGTCCAATGGACTGGATCTGGTGCCCCCTTTTTAGTGAGGTCGGTCAGTTGGTTGGTGACGTCCGAATATTTAGGCACAAACCTATGATAATAGCCAGCCCCAGGAACTGCCGCACCCCCTTTTTGATCTTGGGCCCCGGGCAGAATGTAATTGCTCCAGTCTTGTCAAGTTGTGGACGCACCTGCCCATAGTCCAAGTGGAAGCCCAGATACTGTACTTCCACCCACCCAATTGCACACTTCTACAGGTTAGCCATGAGCCCTGCCTACCTCATCGACGCAAGGACCGCCCTTAGGTGCTCTAGATGCCACGGCCAGTCATTACTATAGATCATGATGTCATCCACGTAGGCCGCGGCATAAGCACCATGGGGGTGTAGGACCTTGTCCATGAGCCGCTGGAACATCGCAGCGGCTCCAAATAAGCTGAGCAAGAGGTGACAAAGTGGAAAAAGCCATTTTTTCATGGGATGAGGGAGTCATGGGGATCTGCCAATATCCCTTAGTTAAATCCAGTGTCGAATAAAAGCGAGCTGCACCTAACCGATCGAGCAGCTAATCAACGCGAGGCATGGGGTATGCATCAAATTTTGACACCACATTAACTTTTCTATAGTCTACACAGAACTGGACCATCCTGTCAGCCTTGGGAACCAAAACCACCGGGCTGCTCCAGTCACTGTGGGACTCCTCGATCACTCCCATCTCAAGCATGGCCTTAAGCTCTTCCCTAACTACCTTTTTTTGTGCTCAGGTAGATGATAAGGGCAGCTTCGCACTACCATGTCCGGGGGAGTGTTCGTGCTAGGTGTGTGTAGCCCGGACGGGGCGAGAACATGTCTGAGAATTCTTTCTGCAACCTGGTGAAGGTTGAGGTGGTACACTTGCCATGCCCCACCCCATGCATATGCCTCATCTCGTAGTCGACATCCACAACTCGCCGTGTGACCTTGAAGGGCCATTGCCACTTGGCGAGTAATTTAGAGCTCAAGGTGGACAATAAAATGAGGACTCTATCTCCCGTTGTGAACTCTCTAAGGTACACATGCCTGTTATATAGCTGGGCTTGATGTTCCTGGGCCTGACACAAGTGCTCTTGGGTTAAGTGCGTGAGGGTGTGGAGCTTCGTGCACAGGTCCAGAATGTACTGAATTTCATATTTGCTATTGGAAGGCCCCTCCTCCCCCGTCCAAGACGCCACGTGGCTTCCACCCGTACAATAATTTAAATGGGGAAAACCCTGTGGAGGCTTGTGGGACCTCTCAAATTGCGAATAACAGGGGTTCGAGCCGCCTATCCCAATTATATGCATCCACATTTACGAACTTACGAATCAGGTTTTTAAGTGTCTGATTCAACCATTTGACCAGGCCATCTGTTTGTGGGTGATAGACGCTAGTACAAATGGATTTAATACCAAATAATTTGTAAAGTTCGCAAAGCGTGTGTGACCTCAAGGAGGTGCCTTGATCAGTCAGGATTTCTTTCGGAATCCCGACCCGGGAGATGATTTTGAAGAGTGCCTTGGCAACACTGCGTGTGGAAATGTTGCGCAGAGGCACTGCTTTGGGGTATGGCGTTGCGTAGCCCATTAGAACTAAGATAAAGCAATAGCCATGTGCAGACCAATTTAATGGCCCGACGAGATCCATCCCAATTCTTTCGAAGGGGGTCTCTATTAAAGGAAGTGGCTGCAAGGGAGCCTTTGGGGTTGCAGCCGGACTCGCCAGCTGGCGTTCATGGCACGCCGCGCACCACCTGTGGACATTGCCGCAAATGCCTGGCCAATAGAAACGGGCCATGAGATGGGCTAAAGTTTTATTTTGTCCAAGATGACCAGCCATAGGGTTATAATGAGCCACCTGGAAGGTGAGTTCCCTGTGACTCTTCGGAATTAATAACTAGGTGACCTGTTCACCAGTTTGAGTGTCCTGTGTCACTCGGTAAAGTCACTCTCTAATTATAGCGAAGTACAGAGTACAATCTGATGGGGATTTTGACCATCAATTACTCGCACTTGGTCAAAGGCCTGTCTCAGTGTCTCGTCTCACATCTGCTCCAGCGGGAAATCCTCGAGGGGAGTCCCGAGAGGGAGGGGAGTGGATAACGCTTCCCCCTCTGTGTCGGTGTGATGCGGAGCTGTCGCAGCCGGCTCTGAAACAGCTTCTCCAGGGTATGCCAGATGGGGATTCCCCCATACCTTACTATTACAGGACCCACCCGCTAACAGGTTCTCATTAATCATCCCCAAGTGTGCTCACTTGCCACTCACCTTCCCCGGTTCCACTCCCCCACCAGAAGGCGGCACTCAACAACGCCCCGGCCGCTACAGGGAGATGAGAGAAAAACTCGACAATTACATATTCAGCGAGGGCAGTAGAGTGGCCCAGCAGGTAGAGTACCATTCAAAAATTTGGACATACCTTCTCATTCATAGGTTTTTCTTTAGTTTGACTATTTTGTACAATGTACAACAATACTGGAGATTGAAAAATTATGAAATAAGACATATGGCATAGGGTGGCACTGTGGCTGAGTGGTTAGCACTGTCGCCTCACAGCGAGAAGGTCCTGGGTTCGAGCCCCGGGTTCGGCGCAGGTGCCTT
>JAQLOM010000036.1:5352779-5365566 GCA_030068315.1 Chrysichthys thysi | reverse complement strand
AAAGGCACCCATGCCGAACCCGGGGCTTGAACCCAGGACCTTCTCACTGTGAGGCGACAGTGCTAACCACTCAGCCACCGTGCCGCCCTAAGAACAACTTGTCTATGATTATTGCATTTGCAGAAGTAGTTCAGAAATGATTGCCATCTCTCATGGTAGAACCAGTAATGGTGCTAAACTTCACTGCCCATAGCCACAGCACATCACATGATCATGTCGCTCGTGTCACATGATTGCTTGCACCTGATTCATTTTTATGCTTAATGAGCACTAATATATAAGTTGCACATTTGTTGTCGTATAGCACTCATCTTATGTTTTTTTTGTCTTGTCAGTTGCTTAGTGTCCATGTAAATTCCTATTAGTTCTTGCTTTGGTTATTTGTTTGTGTCTTCTTTGTTCATTTTATAAAATGTCTGAGATTGCATTTGCTTCACAGCCATTTCCTAACACCGTCTACCAGAATTAAGCCAATGGCATAAGGTTTCCTTGGTTGTTAGAGCTGCACAAATTGTTATGAATTTACAGTAATGGGATCGTGTGATTGGTAAACTGGTGGGGGAAAAAGTACTTTACAAGTCGAAGTTGTACTGAAGAAAAATCCTTTAAAATAGTAGTTAATACCTTCCAGATGTGAAATATATTGTCTAGTAGTGGAAATGTGCAGGGCATGTGCTATAATAATGTTGAAGATGTATCACCACTTATATGAAGAGTTTCATCAGTTTTATTCAACAAGAGTGATATCTTAGATGCTTCATCAGTGCTAGAACTGTTGAAGCATCTAATATAAGTGGTGCAGTGGAGTAAAGATTACAAAAAGAGGCCCAGTCCTTGATTTACCATGACTAGATGTTATTGAAAATATTCTTTGAGATGATTATTATGTTAGAGTGGTTGCAGGACTTCCAGGGCTACGCAAAAGCCAAGTCACGTCCCTGTTCATAGATTTAATATGACACTACGGACGGGCTGCTGCTGGGATCTGTCTCTAAATTTCAGCCTTCCATCAATGAGTCTGTCCTTCAGTGATCCAATTCACACTGGAGACTTTGCTCTGTCCGCTACACGTCAAAGGGTTGAAAGCCATTGTTGGTATTTCTAACCTGCTAGTGTCCACATGAGCAAACTGACAGGGAAGCCATGACAGGAAGGTACCATTAATCAGTCTTCACTATGCAAGGTTAGTAGGAAAAAAAGCTACTGGAATGAACTGAATAAAAACAAAACAAAAACACAAACAAACATTCAACCTCCAGTGAATATAAATAAAAATGTGTTGAGGTTTTGTTTCAGCTGCATATACATCAACCTTTACCTTTGGTGAACGAATCCTTCTTGGATTATCACTATATTACGTTGCTGTCCTTAGATTATAAAGCACAACATTCTTTATAGTGCTCCAGAGGTGCAGAATAAAATCTTATGGTACCCTACTGGTTAATTTATTTTTACTACTGCATGAGCAAAGCTAAAGAGGGTTCTATGGGTCTGTGGAGTCTATTAGATATACTATTAGGTTTAAGAATGGCTTACATAAAGTCTCAGTACTGATTTGGCCTAGGAAAATTGAGCAAAGTATGCAGAATGTACAGTTCCCCTTTTATTATTTATTTTATTCACACCAATACTGCAGGGTAGAGAAATATCCAAGCAACATAGGAAAATAGGTATAGACTGTACACATATACATACCGTGTTGCCATTGTTGAACCTTAGTCAGCAAACATGTCTCATACCAAAAATATTTTCGAATGTAATGCACGGAAATATGAGCTGATATAAAATAAATAAATAAAATAAAGTATATTTATTTTTTCCTCCATACAGAACACGTTATGGGGCGGCACGGTGGCTGAGTGGTTAGCACTGTTGCCTTACAGCAAGAAGGTCCTGGGTTCGAGCTCCAGGTTCGGCACGGGCGACTTTCTGTATGGAGTTTGCATGTTCTCCCTGTGTTCGTGTGGGTTTCCTCCAGGTACGCTGGTTTCCTCCCACAGTCCAAGGACATGCACAGAGGGGATTAGGCTAATTGGCTACTCTAAATTACCTGTCGGTGTGAATGTGAGAGTGAATGGTTGTCTGTCTCTGTGTGTCACCCTGTGGTGGTGACCTGCCCAGGACGTGTCCCGCCTCTCACCCAATGTCAGCTAGGATTGGTGCCAGCTTCCCCCCTCTGTGACCCTGACCAGGATTAAGTGGCAGAAGATGAGTAAAAAGACAGAACATGTTAAATGTCATCATTTTCCAGTCCTCCTAGTCCTCCCTCTTTTGTAGTCACTTGCCTGGGACACTAAAATCTACAGCTGGTGCATCCAAATGTGTCACAGATAAAAAAAAAAAAGAGAGACAAAAAAATGTAAAAACAATATTAGTTTAGATGTGGATGGCTACATTTCATACATGCATTAATCTTAGCCGAACGTGAAAACACATCAGGATTACCCAGTTCACTATTTACTCTAAGCCAGGGGTATCCAACGCATCGCTCGCGAGCTACCAGTCACTCGCCGGCCCCTTCTGAGTAGCTCGCCAGAGGCTGAGCAAATACTTAATTTTAAACAGAGATTTTCACAAGACACAAATGTCATTGGTCACTTGGTGAGCCAATCCTAATTCACAGATATCCCGCCCCCTGCTGGCATAAAAAGATTATTTGCCAATCAGGTATACCATTATGCTGTTGTCTAATTTGATTGGTTATAACCGTTATTGATACCGTCCTTCCTGAATTCAGTGACATTACCAGTTTCACCGTTAGCAGGCTAGTGGAAGGCCATGGCTACTAAAAGAAACAAGAGGCAGACGGCATTACAATCTCGCGGGGCTCGCGGCGATTTATTTTTTCTAAAAGTAGCTCTCAGTGGGAAAAAGGTTGGAGACCCATTGAGCATTACCATTGGTCAGTTTGGAGATATGGATAAAAAAATGTGATTTGTTCAGCCAGGTGTGTATTTGCTTTGAGAATTTTTTTTTTTAATCTAATTAGAATTTTTTTGTTTGTTTCTGTGTAGGCACCAGTGTATAATGTATATTTCTGGCTATGCTATTCAGCCCTTTTAGTGGACAACAAGTTCTACTTCAAAAAATGATTTCTCGAATTCTGTTGTATCTTGTATTTAGCAGTCCTGAAGATCCCTGACTAAGGTAACTTTAATTCAGATGCAAATATGCAAATGGGTCTGATATGTAATGTGCTTAATGGGGGTGGAAAAAAGCTTTGCCCTCCTATTAACCATATCATCAATGAGGCAGCCAATGCTGATTTTCACCAGGAAACATCTCTGAAAATGTCAGTAGGTAAAACCCATTTAGAAAGCCAGAACCATTAACCATGGGGGGAAAAAACAGTTTTCAATTAAATAAAAATTAAATGCAAAAGTATCCAAGCAACATTCTACTCGAGACTGGACTTTTGGATGCTCAGTGAATTTACAATCACATGGGATTTGGTGGTTGAATCTTTGGCTGAGTTTGTAAGTAAACGTGTAAGTTTGCTATGTTGTGAAATGGATTCATCTGTGCTGTTGTTAAGCTGTCAGGATGTGGTGTCTGATTGAGACCACGGAAAGTTCTGCTTGCAGGAAGCGCCAACAAACTTTAATTATCTCTGTATTCATTTCCTTCTCTGTCTGTCACACCTTCAGCTGTCTAAAAGATGATGAGACGGTTTTAGTTACCAGATCCAATTCTACTTGAATGGAAGTGTTCAAATGTACTTCAACTCAATCCTGATCACATCACTCTTTATACTGATCTCATTTGTCATCCGTGTCTCTTTCTGTCTCTGCACTCAAGCTGTGGTTTTGACGTCACCTCCTATATAATATTTCATTTTAATTCCTAGGTAAGATAAAGAAGTAACTGTAGAAAAACAATCCTCTTCTGGTCACTGGTTCTTATTTGCTCACAGCAAAAAATCAGTGAGGCGCATTGCTCCTGATTTGTACAACTACACATATGCAATACTGAGGTGCACTACTTCTGAATTACTTTTATCGTTTTGGATCATGGCGTGCTGCCTTAATGACCCACTTGAGATTGCGTCCATCTGAAAGGCACCTATTGAACTGTAAGAAAGCTGTGACTTACAAAAAATGTCTACAAAGTTTTGCATAATTTGAAATGAAGTTTTAGGAAAGACCATGCATTTAGCTACACTTTCATCCTAGCTAACTTCCTATAAACTTCCATCTTTCTTCACTAATGGCAACGTTTCCTTGTGATAGGGCTTAGTGATGACCACACTAAATGTACACCTGTTCATACTAAATGTTACCCTGCTTACCTTGAAAGTCAGTGTATCAGATAAAGGGCTTTCTAGCCCTTGGGACAGGCCTATTTCCCCATTTGAGATCCTTTTGCTGTAAATTTTTTCCGTGTGCAGTAAACTGCTAACACTTTGTGTACCTTATCAGGTAACTGTGCTTTCAAAATGCAGCAGTTCCAGTCCATTCACCTGCTATCCCATTTCAATATTCTTCTCCCAGAATTTTCAACTCAACCACCAAACCAATTTAAAGAATAAGGATATTCTGCTTGAATGTTGTACACGCAAATGAAACTCTGTACAATATTTAAAAAAGTCAACTTATCTTTACCTAAAGAAGTTTAGATCTCCATCAGCGCATATCAGTGTGAAAATACCACTGCACAAAAAATGCCCTTGATAAGACACCATCTCCATACAGACCCTCCCATAGCCATCCATCAAGGGGGTGACTTCTGTGTCCAATTCATTGACTTCAGTTGCCACCTAAAATTTAAGAAGAACACAAACAGAGCATACTTTGAAAGATTTGGATGCAAGTACTACCTGAAGCATTGCAGATACCCTCTTGCTTCCCCTGAAACTTTTCAGACACGTTTTTCTTCCCTGAAGCATTAGACACACTCACTTTCCCCCTGAAGCATCACAGATGCCCTCTTGTTCGTTCAGAAGAATCACAAGCGCCCTCTCTCTTCCCCGAAAGCATTGCAGATGTCATCTTTCTCCCTCTCAAACGCTACAAATGCCCCTTCTCTCTTCCTTTCACTGAAACATCACAGACACCTTCTCTTCCCCTCTTTCTGAAGGATTGCAGACGCTTTCTCTCTGACGCATCACAGACACTTTATCCTAAGGATCACAGACATGCTTTCACTCTCAAGGGTCACAGACAGTTCCACTTCCAGACTCCCATTCCCGTTCTGACTTCCACACGGACAGCCCTTCTCTTTGTCATGCTTTAGGATTGCTTTTTCTAAACAACAGCTGCCATTCTACTTCATTCCATTCTTCACTGCTCATTTCAACTGCCAACCTCTTTTGTTCCTTCCAAGATTTCTTCTCCTCGCTCTGAGGAAGGCTTTTTCCCCGTTTGTCTCTGTTGCATCATTCTTGCTTACTGTGGATTAGGTCAGTGTGATACACTATATTGCGAAAGGTTTCTATACACCTGACCATCATACCCATATGTAGGCCTTCCCCAAACTGTTGCCACAAAGCTGAAAGCACACAATTGTATAGGATGTCTTTGCATGCTGTGACCTTACAATTTCCCTTCACTGGAACTAAAGGGACCAAACGTGTTCCGACATGACAGTGTGCCTGTGTACAAAGCAAGGTGCCAAACTTGTAGTGGAAGATCTTGAGTGATCAGAACAGAGCTCTGACCTCTGTCCCACTGAACATCTTTGGGATGAACCCAGGCCTTCTTGCCTGACATCAGTGCCTGACCTCACAATTCCTCTTGATACCGAATGGGCAAATCCCCACAGTCATGCTCCAAAATCTATTGGAAATTCCCAGAATGAAGGTTCTTATAGCAGCAAAGGAGGACTAAATCTAGAATGGGGCTTTCAAAAATCTGCCTATATTAGTGTGAGGCACAGGTGCCAACCTTTGGTCTTTATAATGTATAAAGGGTCTTTGCAGGGCAGTTCTGTTACAGATGCATTATGAAGTAACTCTTCTTTCCATGATTGTGCCAAATTCACCTTCTACTCAACACTATTCCTTAGCCTCTTTTGCTTTACTTTATGGAAATGGAATATATCAATCCTTCCATTATGGAACTAGCAAGACTTCAACCTGTGAATGCCATACATGATCATACGTGCCACCTTTTGGGGGATTTAACAGGCAGGGAAGGTATTCCTCAACCTCAACTCAACTGAACACCTTTGGGACGAGCTGAAATGGCAATTGGGATGTGATGGGGCTTAAACAGACAGGAAGAGCCATTTAGGACAAGGAAGTAGCAGCACATATTTCCAGCCAATGTTTTACATTTCTACAGTCACTGTTCATGTGATTTACTGGTATAAGCTATTTAGTGATATTTAGTTTAAAAATGTCAATGCAAAACCTAACCACAAGCATTTAAAGGCTTCAATCAGCACATCAACTGATTGCTCCAGTAAACTTTAAGTGCAAGGTGATATTTTAAGATTTTAATTTGAATAGTATAGTATAGTATAGTATAGTATAGTATAGTATAGTATAGTATAGTATAGGGTCATATAGTATACGTTAAATGCATTAAATACATTTGCAATCCAGGCACCACAGAATTATTGGCACCTTTTTAAGAGAAAAGGGTCTGGATCTATGATTAAGTGAATGATTTGCCCTCTGACCATTCTCATCACCCATGTACTATAGCTACATACGTCATAAGGGTAAATCCAGAGATCTAGCTTCTAGCTGACTATGCAAAAACTCTTGCATCCAGTGTTTAACTCCCCAGTGAAAAAATTTCAACAGGCCTACATACAACAAGTGTGTAAGGAAAGTATATACAGTAATATACAGTAATATACAGCAAACAAAACAGCCATGGAAAACTCCGGGAACAAAGTCCGGCATTCAAACATATAATAATGGTGGCCAGTATAATAATAATAATAATAATAATAATTTCTCGACGAGCGGTTTACTTTACACTGTACTGTGTGTGATTTTTTTTGTGGTTTCTTTGTGTTGAACTTCAGTTTTCACCCCCAATGGCTCCCAAACGTGCTCCTTCTTCTGAAAAGTCATAAAATACAGTCATTACTGTATAATTATTTGTGTCTGGATCATTATAAACCTTCCAATATGCTCCAAGGTGCCAGAACAGTAATTTAAGTGTGTGGCATGTGTTGTGCCACAAATACCTTTGTAACTGGAATAGAAGGTCTAGTCTTATGGCTATGGGGCATGGAGAGTTGGTCAATAACATCAATAACAGACAAAATCATGGTTTGCTCATGGCTATCAACAGCTACCAACAGTACCAGTAGAATAGCCTGTATGAGCAGCGTCTTCCATAACAGTAACCCTGATAGAAAAGCATATAGTCTTTGCTTTAGCCAGTCATGTGCAAAAATATCCTGGCACAGAGCCCCTGTTTTCAGACCTATAGTATCAGAGTCTAAGAGCCCATGGCCAGAGCTTATTTTCCCAACTCAACATATTTTTTTTTTTCTGCTATTTTTGTGCTCTCTGCATGATTGATGTAAAACATCACAGTAGTACTGTCTGTCCACACTAATAAGTCTGACCCCCTATTGGGTTTCCTGGAAATAGTGCAACACTAGCCACACAGCTTTCATTTTGAGGGTGATGATATATTGCTATTGAATTATTCCATTGTCTGTTTCTTTAGCAAAGAATGCACTTCTGCGCTCAATATTTCCAACTGACTTTGCTCTTGCATATCCAGTTGACTTGGGTGTTGGACCTGTCTATTTTTCGGCAGTCATTGAAGACAATATAAATGGTCTATATGCAAAAATATTCCCCAGTTGTCACTGATCTGATATTACTGACTCCTAATGCTTTTACTGTACTGGGGTAGACCAACTAACGTTTGACAGCTTATTTTCAAAGCTGCTGCGATATGTCACCTATCTGCTCTAGATGTTATGTATTTTCATAAATATTTTATGTAACCTATTACAAGGATTTTTCGAACACTTCTTATAATCTTGAATGCACTTCTTTCATTTCTCAAGCCAAGAATGAAGAGAAGGATGAGCATTATGCAACAATGGCCTTTTGTAGGCTACACACCTGGGGTCATGTGTCAAGGTATGACTTTGCTATTAGTACTCAGCAATAAAACAAGCAAATGGGGAAACTTATCTTTTAATCTTCTAAGATAAGGAATGCATCTGGACCGAAATCCTTTTCTAAAAACATATTGCTATTTATAACGATCCTGTTAGTTTTATTGTAAATAAGGGATAATTCATAGTCATGCTAAATTACATCCCTTACAATGAATAACTGACTAATCAGCTGGAACTGTTACCCTTAAAATATGTTAAAAAAAAATAAAAAAAAATAAAAAAATTCAGAGTTCCAGGAACTCTGTTGTTGACTTTGAAAATAGTCTATTTCCTTGGGTTGTAATTATATAGCCGCATAGGTAAAAATCGATTTGTTATACGTTAGTATGGGAACACCCAAAGAGCTTTCAACACAAATACTGGAATTATGCTAGATTTTATACTAGACACTTTTTATGCATGATTAACAAAAACCTTTGCATAATTACTGTATCAAGATTGACTTTAATATTAAGCCTTCTCTGAGTTTTTTTATATATCTTAGCTAGTGGATGTATGGCGATATGATTTTCTTTTGCTGCCAATGAGTGTGTGTATCAGAGAGAGAGAGAGAGAGAGAGAGAGAGAGAGAGAGAGAGAGAGATTGTAATCAGTAGAATGTGTATATCTCCAGATCTCTCATGTGTTTGGTTTGTGTGTAGACTTCATCACTGTGCTTCAATCAACTGCTAATCAATCATGGCCAGATGATAGGATTTTAAGATAAATATGTCTTAAATCAGTCAGCCATTGAAGAGGGGTGCAGCAAAGAATGTGAAATGATAGTCTGCCATTCACAACACGTTGTCAAGGACGAACTCAGAAAGAGCAAGAGGGGGAAAAAACACAGATTAAAATTCTTTTCCTGGACCTCAGTGTTACCAAAGTACAAATCACATCAATCATGCCTCACCATCCATTAGACCAAATCCTAATCTCTTCAACTTTTAGGCCCATCCATGTGTAGAAGCACCATTTTCACCAGGAAAATGCAGAGCTCCCTGGAGACACACATGAGCACCCATACACCTGGTTGAATGCAATGAGAGAACTGCTGCACTGAGTTACTAATGGCTGCTGATGTTCCTGAGTGGCCCACTGAAGGTGATGCGGGGAGGCAGGGGATGTGGGGTGGGTGGAGGTATGGGGGGGCTGATGCATGACGATGCAGCCTGTCACGCTGGCCCTTTTTCATCACGGCGCCAAGGCCCGATCGATGGATGCACTAAGTCATAGCACCTATTGCCATGTGGATATTGATCATTTATTATTTAATCAAAGTGGGGAGAGGGGGAGAAGATGTGGAGGCGAGTCATAGATGCAGAGTCTGTGGTCCTCCGGTAACAGTACACAAACAGCTAATGGACTTAATCAGTGCTAATGAGGCCACACATTAGCCTACGATCTAAGAAAATGACTTGCCTACTGCAAGCGGATTTTACTTGTACACTTATGTGTGTTTTTGTGTGCTGGTCGATCATAACAGAAGTCTAATGACAGCCTAATAATTTGTGCACAATTGCACATAAACTGAGCAAAAAAAAATCCTGAGAAATTTTTTTATATTTATTTGTTTGCCTTCTAGCTGTCTTAATCTAATCAGTGGCGCAGTTGGCTTTGCATAATACTGCATTTTACTTAAGGCACCATAAAGAAGTATAAAGTAAATGGAATAAATTAAACCCATTTTAGCATTGAGCAATTTTCTCAAGCCACTCTAATATTTCAATATTCCATGCCTATTTATCTGATTGCATGTATTTGTGTGAGGTGAGGAATGCCTCTCCTGCGGCTGTTTTTTTTTATGTGTTTGTTGGGAATTGTTGATCATGCTCCAGTGTTCCTGCAGAGAATAGAGGGTGTAGTGCGTCACCTCATCTCTTTCTTCTCAGAAGCCCCAGAGGGACAGGGCATATGGCTGTCCTGCTCTTCCTGCTGTCCCACCCGCCCTCCGTCTTACTCACACACTGTCACATCTCATTTGGCCCGTCCTTGCCCTGCCTCACGCTTCATATCCCAAGTTCCTGTGAGGGTTAAAGAACCAATAGCGTACCTTTTTTTTTTTTTTTTTAACAACCAAGGGTATAGTTATAACGGTAGTGCTGATATTTTCCAGTGCTAGATTTTAGATTAATCTAATAATAATAATATGTTGCTAGCTCAGTTCAGTTTTTTTCTTGCCTTTCCCCCCTCGTTTTCTTTTCCTTACCAGGTCTAGGGGGCTTCTCTCGCTATGGCAAACTACATATCTGAAAGATCTCGACCTAGTTTCCTTTTGCAGTCTCTACTCTGTCTGCTGCTCAGCTATTTTTGCATGCTTGGATCTGAAAATTTTAGTATCTTCTAGTCAAAGGAGATACCCTTTACCCTTTCCTCTCTCTTTTTTTTTCTCCACACCATCCTTCCGGCTACAGGCCTGTCCGATTGCATGTATATCCCTGGATCACTATGAGGGTCAAACACCACTCTACCCATTCTAGCCTCATCCTGGGGGATGTTCCCTACTGTTGGACTATTTCTGGCATCCAATAAAGCTAAGCAACTTGCCATGTTATTTTGGGGAGTGTTTATTCAGTTTGGCAGTGCAGTTGAGTTTTGTGTGTGTTTTCAGCTAGTCAATCATCCAGCCTAGTCTCTTCTCCCCTTAGTTCCAAAGGTAAAGGTTATCAGTTGGGTGATAAGCTCAATGTTGACAGGAGTGTGATTTTCAGGGACACTGAAGCATGAGAAAATGATAGGGATTAAAGAAGCTCAGATGCCTATTGTAATATGAACATGAAATAACGTAATATTTCACACAATCATATTGTATATATGCCTCACTGGCCTCTGATGATCATCCTAGTGTTCTTGTAACTTTCTGTTCAAATTTGAGTGAGCTGAACTCAAGATGCCTTTGGTCATGATAGTTTACTCATGAAAAAGAGAGAGAGAGTGTGTGTGTGTGTGTGTGTGTGCGCGCACATGTATGTCCCAGCATGACATGTATGTGGATCTGGTCACTTGTAGGTAAGTGCAACAATGATGGTGACTTTCAATGAGGCTCCTGTATTCAGATAGGAATTGTCTGTCTTCAGTGTCCCATTTTTCACTTGTACCTGTAATTAGGTGTAGCTTTGCACAGCTGCTGACCTTTTACTAGTAAATGGAAGTAGATCCCTTTGAGGAGAGCAATTTTTGAGTATCTGTGTTTCTAAGAATGCTAATAAAAGCAATAGAATAGAGGGATGGATACACTCTATATAGCTATACTATACTAAATAGTATATATTCTGTATATTTATTTAGTCCCAAAATGTGAGATCAAGCACGTCTGGCCAATTTTCAATCAGTCAGATGACTTACGATGAAGTTCATGTATATGTATGTATGTATGTATGTATTTTCCAGATCAAGATGACAGCATCACAAGGCACAGCGTCTTATTAGGTTTTGCAAATTATACAGCCAACAAGCACTCCTGGATATAAAACTCACTCATTCCCTCATCTTCTATCTCTTACTCCTCTTCAGGGTTGCGGGGGGAAGCTGGAGCCAATCCCAGCTGACTTCAGGTGAGAGGCAGGCAGGGTACACCCTGGCCAATCCACCACAGGGCCAACACACAGAGACAGACAACCTTTCACACTCACACCTAAGGGCAATTTAGAGTAGTCAGTTAGCCTAATCCCCTTCTCTACTGTGGGAGGAAACCAGATTACCCAGAGGAAACTCACGAACACAGGAGAACATGCAACCTCCACACAGAAAGGTGCCCAGGTCAACCCCGGGGATCAAACCCAAGGCCTTCTTGCTGTGAGGCGTCAGTGCTAACCACCACACCACCGTGTCACCCATGGATATAAAACTTCACTGTGAAAACTTTGTTCTGGACACAGGATTTGACTTCCTATCGCCAGAACAGGAGTGTTTGGCACAAACATTGCAGGCATAAACAAAGATGAAGTAGATAGAAGAACTCTATCTCTGAATTACTCAGAAAATATTGATGGGCTGCTACATAATTATTTTTCACAGGAACTTTGTTCAGCAGCAACATGCCAAATAGCACTATTAAGTTAAAGTGCTGAAATATCTTCAAGGGTCTGAAAGAACAGTCTTGGACTCCAGTTTGCTTATTCGTAAAGAAGGCTTGGTGCACATACACTGTTGTTTTTGAGATTCACTGTTCTGCTGGTATTGAGTTCTACATTATATGTGTAGAACCCTTTACCTGGCCTGTGAATTCACATGCACCATGATCGCTGCCATCTATGCCCCTCCAGATGCTGAGTTCATAATATCAATTTTAAGAATGTTTTCCTCAGACTTCACCAGAGTGTCTCCTGTCCCATGAGAGGAGACAGTGCCCTGGACCACATCAACACCAATATTACTGAAGCCTATAGAGCTGTCCCTGACCCCACCCAATCTGATCACCTGTCCCTGTTTTTACTCTCCAAATACATCCATTATCATATGTGTCAAGCCTTCAGTGAAAACTGTAAAAGTGTGGTTACAGTGAGCAGACTCTTCACTACAGCCCTAGTTGCAATACTTAGACTGTGGTGTTTTTGCTTTCAAGACTGTCAACACTGACATTAACATCTACACAAACTCTGTTCTGGATCATATCAAAAGGTGCATTAACATGGTGTAATAGTCCCTGGTTTGGGGACAACGAGGACAAAGTTCCACAGACAAGGGAAGACAGGGAACAGGGGTATTTATT